>CAJVRC010000866.1:635437-733397 GCA_911456345.1 Penicillium egyptiacum | reverse complement strand
CACCACAACATATATTATATCGCACTTGTAAAATAAATCAATATGATATTCAAATACCGTATAACTGACATAAACCCACCATTCATGTAGTTATTACTCTCTATTAAAGAGACATATCAGTTGGATTGCTAGATGATTATGGCAGACACATTAAAACAGTGATAAAAAACCGTAATTTATCAATATTATATAAGCCGAATTATGTCGCGTGGCATTGCCTAATCCGGAAAATAATACAGAGAATGGGTCGAAATGGGTCGAAATGGGTTTTGGGTTGGGTTTGGGTTTAGGATCTCGACCCACCAGTGGGTTTTGGCGCAGACTAGTGATGAGGGACCAGCCTAGGAGAATTGATTGTAAATTGATATCTTGAGATGTGGCCCGTGTTAAAGGTGTGAAGAAAGTGAGCAGATAGATGGGGCCCTACCTATATATGCCAGAATTGCTAGGTATGTGAGAATCGATACCTAGGCATAGGGAGTAGTAGTGGCTATGGTCGTAAAAGTTGATAGACCTGAGTGTCATGTAGATCCGCTAGACCATTAGCCTACTAGATGAAGCTCCTATACAGCCCCCACCAGAGTATAACTGGAGTTAGCTGCACTGCTATAGCACCGCAGTACTACAGCTGCGCTAGTACTCTAGCACTAGCAGCGGTGTGACTTAGGGGCCATAGTGGCTCTGATCCTGGCTCGAAAATAGATGTGCTAGATCATTGGTCTGCTAGCTGATGGCCCCTGCGATGCCCCTGCATAGACCCCACCGGAGTGTAGCTGTAGTACCACAGCACCACAGTGGCACCGTAGCCCTAGAATACTAGCGCATTTAGCAGGGCGGCAGAAAAAGGCGGTGTGGTCTTTCCCCCTAAAAAACCATCTCCCCAATGACTATTTACCTGGGGTTGCCGTGGCCATCCTCTACATACTCTATGGATAGAAGAGAAGTATAGATATTCAGACCTATCTACTTTGTCAGGCTCCTTTACTGACACTGAGCAAGCGTACTAAGTCCTGGCCTCCTAACGTCCATCTTGTTTTATGAAATTGTGACCTCTCACCCGATCTACCTACTAGGCTAATCTCATAGGGTTCGACATTAGACTGGCAGCTTGGATCTACAATTGGTCAGTACTGTCGTTGCTGTTGCTGTCGCGGCCGGTCGCGGCCGGCCGTTGGCCGTTGCTAACTATGCTTCCGAATTAGGAAGTCTATGACATTGTGTATAGATGTACCCAAGTAGTTGCCCTTAGGGTTCTAAGTACGCCAATCCTTCAAGTCCTTCTTTCTATGAATATATGCAAGCGTCTAGCAGATGTCTAGGTACGTCATGGCTTATAAGCGTCTAGGTAGCCTGCCATATCTAGGTAACCTGCCATCTATGGATATGTATATATATTTATATATGTGTGTGTGTGTGTGTGTGTGTGTCTCACTATACTTAGTATGCTTCATGCTACACACATTGAATCAGAAGATCTGTCTAGGTACGTCTCAAGCTTCTGATCACTGAAAGATGGCATGCTTACCACTTTCGAAGGACTTTGCTACCAACTTTGGACTTTTATACCAGCTATAAAGTCAGGTCTAAAGCTTCAAGGCATACTTCCGGGATTAGCTATTCCATCAGGTGACTATATAGAGCCACAACTAGCTGAACCCCCATATTAGGACTAGCACACAGTAAGAACCCCCCAATAAGAAGGCTAGTCAGGCTACCCAGGTGACCTCAGCGCGGAGGACTTGTTGGCTTTCAAGTGGATGATGGGTGCGGAACAAATTGCAGCACGCAGATCGTTATACCCGAATGTGGGCACATACATGCTAGCAGACATAAGCCTGTGTTAGTGCTACACACTAGAGGGCAGCTCAATGAATCCAAAAGAACAAAGACGACTTGGGGGTCTTTGAGTTTCCCCAATAAACATTTTAAAAACTCTAGTCTCAAAGTGCTTTACCTTACGTCCCAGCCCTAGAAGGTCATTTCTAATACCATGCTCTACACACTGCTGCATATCACTACACATGTGTCTGTCACAGCCCGTATTTCTATGCTGACATGTCTAGGTGCTCATATAGGTACGCGTCTTTATTATTCTCAAACTTTGGGTGCGCTCTATCATCTACTAACAAAGAATAGGTTCTTTGATCTGGCTTCTTTCATTCTTTTAAACCAATTTGCAATATGGACCATAAATCTACCAGCCATCTATCCATCTAAAACGTTAGTATCGCCATTAGCACTCACTCATCAGCCTACTAAGCCATAATGGCAGCTAAGCTTTTCCCCCAAGGTCTCACTGTTAATGGGCTTAGGGTTACTCTTCTCCTGAATCCCTATCTTGGCAGTAATCCAGTGCAGCTGTAAGAACGTTGATCCTACAAACAAGCCAAACAGATGGGTGTCTGCTCGTTTGGAGACGTGGCAGGAATTTAAATTCTACTTCTATCAACCACTCACCTTCTAGAGTGATCATTATGAATGAGCTAGTTACTACATTCAGCAGGCTTGGCCATTTGCGGGGTAGTCAGTGATTTTCTCAATACTTGTGCTGAATCATTTCGAGCTTTAAGAGAGGAATCTTGGCGCTGTGTTGCGTAGAGAAATCCGGACGTTGATGAAGAAAGCTTTGGCAGGCAGCGCGGTGGGAGCTGGCTGAGAGGGATGTGAAGCGAACTCACCTGCTCACCCCTGCTCACACCTCTGCTCAGTGAGCATGTGAAATGATATAGGGCGAAAGGACTGGGGATGCTTGGGATTAGGAAATACACTTGACTTCGCGATCTCGCAGCTTCTGGGAAGAGGGGGGAATGGTCGACCGTGAAAGCCAAATGCTCATTTGTGGGAAGCTTCATTCTCAGGGAAAGGAACAGGAGCTGGGTACTGTATTAGCTTCAACTGTACAATGAGGACTACACTTCTTGGAAGCAGCAATCGTTGAAGTCCTCAAGTCCGATGCTCAGAAAATACGTATACCAATGAGCCCAGACGGTCCAATGTAACCTGAAAGTAGAATAAAATACACTACAATAAAAAAGGGGTTGGTTTTTCGAATTGACACCGGCGCCTTATTCCTGCAGCTTCTGCACCACCCTGTCATGGCCTCTAGATGATGCGGCCTGGAGTGCGTTGCCATACTCTCCTCCTTGGGCGTTGACGTCGGCGCCCTGATCCAGCAATATCTGCACCACATTTCCATGGCCGCCAAGTGATGCAGCCTGTAGTGCATTGCCATACTCTCCCCCTTGGGCGTTGACGTCGGCACCTTGATCCAGCAACATCTGCACCACCTTTTCATGGCCGTAAAACGATGCAGCCTGGAGTGCGTTGACATACTCTCCCCCTTGGGCGTTGACATCGGCACCTTGATCTACCAACATTTGCACCACCTTTTTATGGCCGCCACATGATGCAGCTTGGAGTGCATTGCCATAAAATTCGCCTTGGGCGTTGACATCGGCACCTTGATCTACTAACATCTGCACCACATTTCCATGGCCGCTAACTGATGCGGCTTGGAGAGCGTTACCATAGAACCCGCCTTGAGCGTTCACGTCGGCACCTTGATCTAGCAATATCTGCATTACCTTTTCATAGCCGCCAGATGACGTAGCCTGGAGAGCATTGCCATAGCATCCGCCTTGGGCGTTGACGTCGGCACCTTGATCCAGCAACATCTGCACCACCTTTTCATGGCCGTAAAACGATGCAGCCTGGAGTGCATTGCCAAATTGTCCTCCTTGGGCGTTGACGTCGGCGCCTTGATCCAGCAACATCTGCACCAACTTTTTATAGCCGTAAGATGATGCAGCCTGGAGTGCATTGCCATATTTCCCTCCTTGGGCGTTGACGTCGGCGCCTTGATCTAGCAACATCTGCACCAACTTTTCATAGCCGTAAGATGATGCAGCCTGGAGTGCATTGCCATATTCTCCTCCTTGAGCGTTGACGTCGGCGCCTTGATCCAGCAATATCTGCACCACCTTTTCATAGCCGCCAGATGATGCAGCCTGGAGTGCATTGCCATATTCTCCTCCTTGAGCGTTGGTATCTGCACCTTGATCCAGCAATATCTGCACCACATTTTCATAGCCGCCAAATGATGCAGCCTGGAGAGCGTTGCCATTACGTCCACCTTGAGCATTCACTGTTCCCGATAAATCTGCATCCCAGGTGTCGATGGCTAAGATGCTGTTCAAGGTGGTTTCTAATCCCAACAAGGCTGCGTAGTACAGAGGCGATGCCATATAAGAAATAGTGCGATCATAATCTGCATTGCTCACCCATGGAAGGTCCATGTCATGTAAACGTATCCACGTTGCGAAAGCCTTCTTCTTATCTCTGAAAAGCCTTAGTACTAGTTGCTCAGTCCTAGGATTCTCCTCCTTAGAGATTGTATAGTGATGGAACCAATTCATAGCGGCGTAACGAGCAAGTGCGAACTTTGTGGCCTTCGCCTCATCTAATACCCTTTCGGATAAACTTGGCTCTAAGAGATAGACAAGACAGATCTGTGCTATTTCAGTGTTCGCAGGTGCACTTCGAACGGCGAACCTTCTTGAGTTCTGTTGTAAAATGCGATCTGATTGAAGATACTCCTGAACGGAGAAATGCGCTATACGAGTAGTCAAGATGCTCTGCCCATTATGGTCATCCATGGCCGTGATCTCGATAAGACCAAGGCAAATGTCGACAAGATCATCTTGGTCGTACGAACGACCCTCGCGATCAAGATGCGGCGACTCACCGAGATCAACAGCGTGGGCGTCAATCAGCTCACTGACTTCGAGCGGTCGGGTGGAGAAGCAGAGCATAGTCAAAACCCGCCGTACGTCCTCAACGTATTCGTCATCGATACTGCATAAGATACGCTCGTATGTTCCATCTAGATCGCGGGGCAAATTGCGAAGGCATTCATCAAGCTGGTTCCGGTTTCGCGCCCGCCTAAGGGCGTTGAACTGACATTCGACGTATCTAAATCTACACATCATTCCGGTCAACTGATTAGATCCTATTTTTCATGGTTGAATACTTACACGCCCTGCGCACCTATTGTCAACTTTGTTTGAATCTCCTCCTCACGTGCTTTCCATCTCTCGAGTTTTGTGTCGTTACTGAGCTGATAAGAGACAAAGTTTACTATGTCTCTGTCAATCTCCGAATTCCTCATCGCAAGATCTTGCTCACAAGAAGGATCCAAAGATTCACGGATATCAAGCTCGTTACGACTTGTCACCAGAAGATGGACACCAGGTAAGGACCAACTGCGTATCGCCTGTATCGCTATTAAAACACCTTCCCTGCAGCGGTCTCGAGGGCTCTCGTCTATTGCATCGAGTAGAATATAACTGTCATAGAATCGGCCAAGGAAACGTTGAAGTAAGTCAAGTAATACATCCACTGGAGGAGTACCCGACTTATACAATGCATGTAGTTGCTCTAGGTCCTTTTCTCCGTCTTGTAGCTGTCCCGATAGCTGCAACAGCAATGAGCGTAGCATGCCGTTATCGTCCTGCTTTGACTCATCGTGGAAGGAGAAGTAAAAGAAAGCGATCCCGACCCCATGCCTATGCCTCATCTCACGGAATGTATGTTGGATTGCAGTTGAGCAAAGGACCGACTTGCCGCATCCTGCAAAGCCATTAAGCCATAAGAAGGAATTGCGTTCCACTAGCCAATTCGTAAAGTGATGGCCGTTAACGAACCACAACCCTGTGCTTTGATGACGTTTCGCACATGTAGTATGGTGATTGATAGATGCATCTGGTGCCATAAGCCATGCACGTATCGTAAAAGAGATCTGGTTAGCGTTTGTTCGCTCGAGAAGGAATTTGAGTTCCGACATGCTATCTTGGATCTGATCGTAGCATCTGAGTTGCAGGGCGTCTAGTGCGAATGACAAGTTCTCACGTATCTCCCCGATGTCTTCCTCGAGCTTCTGCAATGTGCTTTTTCGAAAGGGATAGGCTGCGCGACGCCCAGCGACTTGAATACGGCCCTTGAAACCAGTGATGGAGCCTTTATCGAATTTTTGGCACTCAAGCTGAAGCTCATTGATTATTTCCTCGCATCTCTGTGTTGCCTTTTCGACTTCTTTGAACAGCTCTTGTGCGTCGGCGCGGGATCGGCGATCTTGTATTGCAACGTCAAGGGATCGAAAGATACTCTGAAGGCTCTCGAGATTCTGCGTAATTCTTGACAGGTTCGTGTCCTGGTCCTTGTATGCGGAGTAGAAATCGACCAAAGTTTGGGTGACTTGAACACCAAAAGAAAGTAACCCCGCAATCCCTGATGCTATTGAGAGCGGATCGGCCATCGTAATCTATTTATCGCTTTGTAGTGATTCGGATATCGAATAAACATGTGGAATAATTAAAATTTCAGAACCGGTCTTGAGATTCATGGAGAGAATTATAGCTGGCTTTATTGATGCCCAAGGTCAGCCTGCATGAGAGCGGCGCACGAGCGATGAGAGGGACCAACGTGTCAATATTCAATCGTATAGATATTTCCGGTAAGTTACGGAACTAGATACAGTGGCGCCGCAAAAGTCTATGACCCCCCTGAGTGACCGCCCTTTTCTGCCATGAATTCTGCCGCACTAAAACCTCCAAAAATCTTCATCCAATAGCTAATATTTGGTGTACCATCTATCCGATGCAATAATTGCCTGCACCCTGCGTGGCATACTCTCTGATAGGCTCTCTAGTATATTTGCGAGGCATAGTGTAGATGTGGTTAAATATTTGTCAAAATATTGCATATAACGCAATACGCGACTACGCGACTACGTATTTTGGTAGGCTAGGATAGGAAGGCGGTGCTGAGAGCGGTCAACTAGGGGAGTCACAGACTTTTGCGGCGCCACTGTACCACGTGAGTTCCTCTTACAGGGCATTTCGGTATCTTGAAAGGAGCTAAATCAAAGATAGACTAGCTTGTTTCAGAATAGGGTTCGGGAAAGGATCTACGTAGATGACCCTACGCAGTCTGAGTAATTAGTGAGCGATCAGTGAGCATCCAATCAGACTCACTAAGCACTCACTGAGCGTTCATTGGACCTCTCTGATCAATCACGTGACTAATCTGAGCGGCTCAGTGAGCCTGACTCTGAGCGCCCTCATAAAAGCGGCGGCAGCTAAGATAGGAAAGCCCCACCCGGCAGAGGAAATCAAGTACGTATAGCCACCTAGGTATCCTTCAAACTTAAGAGCCCTATAATAATGTGTTACTTAATAAGTTTATTCCATATAGTATTCTCACAAATTAACAAAGGACCCGAGTTTCACAGCAAGCCAAGAGCCTTAGCCTCACCCTCAACAATCTCAGGAATAAGATCAATCAGCTTAGGCTTCTGGGGTGTCCAGCCAAATAGCTTGCGCGCACGGATCGAGTTACCGCGGGAGTTAGAGCCCCAGGCATAGATGCCAACAGAAAGTACCTCAGTCGTCTGAGCGCCATCTAGAGAGTCAACATTAGGAGAAGCAATAAGCTTCTTATCAAAAGCAGACTGTGCAACTGCGCGCTGTATATCACCCCATGCAAAGGACCCATTTTCAGCGAGGTAATAACCCTCATTATTCCAGGTAGCCTTGCCGCCTCCCACTGAGGCTGCCTCGCCCAGAGCCAGGTAGACATTGCTCAGATCCTGGACGTGGACCTGGTGCCAGATGTTCTCACCTTTTCCAACCAGGAAGCCCTGCTTACGCTTCAGTACCGCGGCGCTGAGCAAGTAGGCTTGGATACTCTTCGTGTTTCCAGGGCCACGGCCAGGACCGTAGATGGTAGGTGGGCATACGACTGCGACCTTCACACTGGCCGAGTTCTGCTGACCAGCTCCGATGATAATCTCATCCACGTTACGGTGGAAGGCGTCTGATGGAAGGTTGACCAGCTCACTGACGCCCTCCCAGTCGTTGTACTCCTTAGGTCGCTCAATGCCGTATGTGCCAGCACGCTGGTCCTCCACTGTCAGGATACCAGTGCCAGAGGTATGAATCAGCCACAATGGACGCTCGGGAGTATGGTGTTGAGCGCCCTTGGCGATGGCCTTGGCTGCGGCAACATGATCGCAATCAGCGAAGTCTGTGTATACGCTGTCAGTGACGCGATATCTGATACATGGCCCTAAATAAACATACGGAAGACAATGTCTGCGTTCTTGACTTCCTCTTCGATCAGCTCGGACGAGTCTAGATCACCGATCACAGTCCGAATCTGCGGGTATCTGCTAGTGACCTGTGTGGACTTTTCCTCGCTACGAACTAGGGCTGAAAATTGCCAGTCAGGATGGGTGCTAGCAATGGCAAACAGACCATCACCGCCGATGTAGCCAGTTACGCCAGTCCTGTAGGAATTTGTCAGATGGGATGTTCAGTTTACCCGTGAACACCGGAATGACTTACAAGAAAACCTTGGGAGTCATGTTGGAACAATGAGGGGGAAAGTTTTGCCTAAACAGAAAAATGAAGCAATGCAAGTGAAAACGGAAATTGAGATGCTTTGAAATCAAGAAGAAATTTAGCCTGAGACCACTTGGGCAAGTGGGGGACGATGAGGGGACTATGTATTTCCAACTTGTAGCTGCCCAGATGTTGTACACCCCGGGCAGATTCTAAATCAGCCTACGTAGGTACATACCTACATATCTAGCGAGCTAATAGCCTACATATGTATGTAATGGAGGAAAACGTCCATCTTGTCCATTCCCACGTTCATTTGGTGGATGAGCTACCCCACATGATGTCAAAGCGGCTAAATATCTTTCCAAGGTTACCTCTCAACAATTTCTAACCTTGGCTACTATCCATCCAATATTGACAATGGCTTCCGGCAGCTGCGCTTGTCACTATATCAGTTACACAGCCTCCACTGCACCAACCTGTCTGGTCAATTGCCACTGCACAAGCTGCCGCAAACAAGCCGGCGCGCCCTATCAAACCTGGGCATTCTTCGCGACTGACGATATCCGATGGCATGTCAACCCCACAGAACGGCGGTCAACCAACACTTCTACGCGTACCTTCTGTCCTCGATGTGGTTCGACTCTAAGTATGCTCAAGCATAGTGATCTCAAGAGTATTGCAATCGCTGCGGGGACACTCAATGAGGGGAAGACACGGATCCCGCTGCCAAGCCATCACATCTTTCTCAGTGAGAAGGCGTCTTGGTTTGAACTATCCGAGCGGGATGGGGCAAAGAGGTGGGATAAGTGGGGGGTATATGATAGGTTGTAGCCTTACTGTGACTTGATATCATTTGGGGGGTTTTCATGTTGGAGAAGAATATATGTCCACCACAGCGCTTTGGAAGTCATATAAAACAATTGCAACTATCAATTTGAAACCTTTACATTGGCCAAAAGAGAGATACTGATTGTTCATAGGCTGAGATAACATAACAGGAGGACACGAAAAGGTTATAAGAGTAACAAAGGGGAATCACAGATTCGTGTCGGGGCTACATGTACAGACTCGTTGCGTCCTAAAATCCGATCAGAAAGTGCTGGTGGCCAGTCGGCTTGCTGCGTTTCGCGCGTCAAGACGGTCATCGTCTTCCTCAGCGATCGAGCCAACCTGACTGGAAGCTCTGTTGCGTCCTTTACCAGAGCCCTGGCCATTCGCCTCATCATCGTCGTCAGGGAGCGAGGGGGCAGTAAAGCTGCCACTCATGCTACGTCCAACATTGTCATTGCGGCGAGGAACACCGCTCCAAGAGTCACCCTTAGGACCCTGGCTCGAAACCATGTTTGGCCGGCGTGTCGCTGGGTGGGATTCGCGACCCAGCCGGCTCAGACCACCAGAAGCGTCAATGGCACGAATGTCGGGTCGAACACTCTCCAAGGTGGCCAGAGTACGACGCTCGGCTTCGATCTGGCGGAGAGTGTACTCACGCAGGCTAAATAGAAGATCCTGGGTGGTCCGGTCAAACCAGCGGCGCTTCTCCTGGAGAAGGTTTGACGTGACACGCTGGGTCCGCTTGGTCAAGTAATCTTCATGGTTCTGAGCCTCCTCAAGAGCGTTGATCGCTTCATCTACCTTATCCGGACGCACCGATGAGCTAACCTTCAAGCGGTCTGCCGCGGCACGTTTACTCCGTGCAGTTTGCTGGGCCTGGAGTAGGTCACGCAGGAGAATATGGCGGTTGGTCAAGGTTTCCTTCACAATGAAGGCATCAGAAGAGTGGTAACTCAACGGTTCGCCGAGCGTGGTAGCCTCCGCGGTGGCCTGAACAGCGTGGTAGTCGCCGACAGTTTGAACAATCTTGCCAAGTTTACGGTACGCGGCGCCCAGGCCGGGATGAGTCTCCTGTACGCTCATCTGGCCGAGCTTGACGCCGAAATCGGCTTCAGCCAATCCAAGCCCTAAGACAGTCAGATCAAATCGGAACAATATGCGATGAAAACGGCTTGAAACTCCAATAACGTACCACGACGGGCCTTGACAACTCGGTCGACCTTGTGGCTCGAATCCATTGATCCCAAGTAGAACATCTTCGCGGTTGGACGAGCAGCTTGCAATTCAGGTGTGTCATCTGGAGGCGGCGCGAACTGCTTCAACATCTTTCGTCGCACGCCTGTTGCCGGCTGCTTCATGCGCAGCACGGGGCTATAGCCAAAGTCGCTCTCCACGAACAGCACAACCTCGTCGTCTTGGATGAGTATCTCATTGCTTAGCACAACATTGAGCCATCTCTGCATTGCCGATTTGATGCGAATCTCATCCTCCTCAGTGCCTGCACCGGCCGGCGTCACTGGCGATGGCACCGCAGGGACCAGAGCTTCCGGGTTGGCGGAGACTAGATGGTCCGCGAGCTTGATAAATTCGGAATGGGTTCGACGCACATCACGGTACTGAGTCGTGCGGAACTTGGGGATATTGGTCTGGTTTCAAAGCAAAAGCAGGAATTAGCTAGGGTGTAGGCGCAAAAGACTACAAGGGCAGACCTACGTGGACGTCGAATCGCAGGATTGGGTCTTTCTTCCCCGTCCTCTCCAAACCAGTGATTTTTCCTTGGATCCTATGCGCGGGGGCTGGAGGTCGTGGGTCTTGTCGTGCTCCGGTCTGATATTGTGCGGGGGTATGAGATTGCTGTTGTTGGACGTTTGGATACTGGTGCACACCGAATGGGTGATGCTCCTCGGGATAGTCCGGATCTCCTAGTTGTGCGCTCTGAAGTTGCGCAGAGAGGTCTGGAGATTGGGGTTCTCCATTGCCGACCCTGCCAATATCCGCCGATTGCTCCTGGCTGGGTAAAGGGGAGGACGGAATGTCATTGTTGGAAGTGGGGAAGGTACCTCGCTCAGCACGCGGTGAGCCCCAGGGTGAGGTACCCGTGGGATGGTCCGGGTCGGTAGAGATGGCGGAGTAGTCCATCTTGGTTGAAGGTCGATGTAAGGAGTATCTTCGCTGACAAGGGGGAGTGGCTGGTCATGGAAGGCGTCAGTATTAAACGGTGGAGGATCGGACCCCCACAGCAACGGCCAGCTAGCTTCAAGACACTTAAAGACCTACCTCGTGCAGCTTCAAACCGAGAGAATAGCTAGGGTTCGTTAAATTGACATAACAAAGACAGCAAATAAACAGTAAGGGTATGAGCAAAAGGATCTGAGTAGTTGAAGAGAGGTGTCGGAGTCAGTTACGTGTGGAGGAATGCGCCCGCCAAGCCTCGCGATCCCCAGTCCGCTTTGCGGTCCGATTTTCTTTGCTCTGGAGCTTGTTCTTCCAACTGTATCAATAACAACATACAACCCAATGCCAATTTGAACATAATTTCTCATCCTTTCGTCCCATATTACATGAGCGCTTCCCCTTGGAATGGTCGTGGCTCCGTTGTTGCGCTTTCCCCCTGGGGTGCGCTGTATGAGCCTCAATCTATATAAGACACCGAGCAATGTTACATGCAAAAATACATGCTCCTCCCTCAAAGGTCTTCGGTCCAATTACAGACAGCTCCAACGCTTTTCCACGACATCAACATGTCAGGATGAAGCTTTGGACCGGACCCGGAACATCGGTATTATCGCCCACATCGATGCAGGTAAGACTACCACTACGGAGCGCATGTTATTCTACAGCGGCTTCACACGGCGCATTGGCGATGTGGATGAAGGTTCAACAGTAACTGATTTCCTTCCCGCCGAGCGCGCACGCGGTATCACTATCCAGTCGGCCGCCATTACCTTCCATTGGCCTCCTGGAGAGGTAAATAGAGCCCCAGGCCTCCAGCCTGGGGCGCAGAATGAGCGAACTCCACGGTCTGCTTACCCACATACTATCAATTTGATCGATACCCCTGGCCATGCAGACTTTACATTCGAAGTCATGCGGTCTCTGCGCATCCTCGACGGCGCCGTCTGCATATTGGATGGGGTTGCTGGTGTCGAAGCGCAGACGGAGAAGGTTTGGAATCAGGCAAGCACATATCGCATTCCTCGAGTCATTTATGTGAATAAGCTAGATCGTGATGGGGCTGCATTTGGTAGGACGGTGCGAGAAGTCAGCACTCGCTTGGGTGTCTATCCAGCAGTCTGCCAGATACCGTGGTTCCAAGGAGGCAACGGCCCTTTTATCGGGGTAGCAGACGCAATCCATCTCAAAGGACTACGGTGGAAAGAAGGTGAGGACGGCCGCACTGTGAAAGTGGCCGACCTTCAGCAATTAGAGGCAGAGGAGCCGGCCCTAGCCGCAGAGCTGCGGCGGGCACGAATTGCCTTGATCGAGCTGCTTAGTGAACATGACGAAGAAATTGTTGAGAAATTTTTTGAACGTGAAGAAGATCATCTCGCGGTCTCGTCAGCTGATATCACTGAGAGCTTGCGCCGGTGCGTGTTGGACCAGACGAGTCGGATTGTCCCTCTATTTGCAGGTGCCAGTTTCCGGAACATGGGAGTTCAGCCGTTGCTGGATTCTATCGTGAATCTTCTCCCCAGTCCACCCGAAGCTCCCGACGCGGAGGTGAGCATTGGCGGTGTTAAAGGAGGTCTTCGGGACCTGCTGTCAGGAGACTTAATTGTGGAGCAGAGCGAGAAGGTGTCCGCGCCATCAAGGGGGAAACAACTAAAGAAGAAGAACATGGCCTTGCAGACCAGCTCAAAAGATGCGATCAGCAAGCTTCAAAGCTGTGCACTGGCATTCAAAGTGGTCGACGACGCAAAGCGTGGAGTCCTGGTCTACGTACGGGTATATTCCGGCTCCTTGGATCGCAACAGCCTTCTCTTCAATACGAACCTGCAGCTCTCTGAACGTGCCCCACGTCTGCTGAAGATGTACGCCAACGATGCCGTGGAAGTGAACTCGATCCCTGCCGGGCACATCGGAGTCGTAGTTGGGCTCAAACAAACCCGGACAGGCGATACCCTCGTGTCCTACGCAGGGAACAAAGCCACTCCCCCGGAGCCACTTACCAGTCTCCAACTCCGACCAATTGCCGTTCCACCACCGGTATTCTTCACCAGCGTTGAACCGCACAGCCTAAGCGAAGAGAAGCGCATGAAAGAATGCCTCGCGCTCCTCCTCCGTGAGGATCCCAGTCTCCACGTCAATATAGACGAAGAGTCAGGCCAGACGCTCCTGAGCGGGATGGGCGAGCTGCATCTCGAAATTGCCCGTGACCGACTAATCAACGATCTCAAAGCCAAGGCCACAATGGGCCGCATCGAGATCGGCTACCGAGAATCCGCACTTGGCACCTCCAACCCAATAGCCAAGATCTTCGACAAGGAGATCGCCGGGCGAAAGGGCAAAGCAGGCTGCACAGCAGTCGCAGAGCCACTGGACGAAGACAACGAGCTCCAAAAGGTAGACGAAGCCACACTCCTCGCCGAAACCTACGACGGCAATCAGATCATCGTCCGCGCTCCCGGTTTACAGATTGACCGCCCCTCCCGTGGCGAAGAAGAAACCAGCCCATTACTCCCACCAGGAATGGACCTCGTGGCGTTCCGCACAGCGCTGTACAACGGAGCTGTGGCGGCGCTCGCCCGCGGCCCTCAATTCACCTTCCCAATGCATAATACACGCGTCACGCTAACTATCGATCCGGCCGCCGACCTCTTCGGCACCGAAACGACTACCTCAGCCCTCTCATCTGCCGCACGTCAAGCCACCGCCGCTGCGTTGCAGGATGTGCAGTTTGGCGCGGGGACATCGATGATGGAGCCAGTGATGAATGTGATTATCAGCATCGACGAGGCGAGCCTCGGTTCCGTCGTGCACGACATTTCATCCTCCCGGGGTGGACATATCATCTCACTCGATGAGGAGGTACCGCTGTCAGGCACGGACGCGTCGCCGACTTCTGTATCCACACCTGAAGAAGAGGCGCTGCCGCCCATTGATCACAGCCGTGTTTATGCGCCGCCGGACCCGTTCGAGACGCCGTCTGTTGGTGCGGAGGTCCCTGTCGCTGCGACTCGGCCGCGCACAATTATCGCAAAGGTGCCGCTTAAGGAGATGGTTGGGTATCTCAAGCATTTACGGAGTTTGACTGCTGGTCGGGGCACTTTTGTCATGAGTGTTGACCGATTTGAGAAGATGTCTGGTCAGAGGCAGAAGGCCGTGCTTGCGGAGCTGAGAGGCGGATTTTGATTGCTGATTCTTCGGCGTCAAGTCATTAAACGTCGGATTCAGCTAGAGAATTTTCTTGTATATCATCACATCTCATAGTATCTCATCAATGTACCAATATTCTTCTACTTTCCGGCCAACTTCTATCCTGCCGCGCCAATTGACACCAGGTCAAGCTAGTATGAAGTATATGGACTATGCATCTGGCCTTCCCTTCCGCCAAAGAGGGAGATTCTAACGAGGTATATGTGTAGTGCAGATAAAACGCAGAGTAGACACAAAACAACAACATGGGACATAAAGTCATGGCACCAGAACAGCGGCCCACAAGCAAACATATAACATCAGCGAAATAAGGCGCTTATATGCTACCAGTTGTCGTCCCATTCATCCTTGCCCTTACCTGTCGTCGAAGCCGCCGTATTCTTGCTGTCTCCGGCTTCAGCACCAGACAAACCAGGTGTAGAGTTAGCCAAGGAGGAGGCAGTCGGGCCCTTGCGCATGGCAGTCGGGCCCTTGCGCATGGCAGCGGTTCCAACAACATCAGATCGTTGCGACCGTTGTGATGCGCTGCGGCGGTGGTTGGATGTCTCTTGGTCGCCCAATGACGAGAAGTCGTCCCAGAAGTCTCGGCGCTCAGGCTCCACACGATTACGGCGTCCGTCACCACGTCCATCTTCTCCTTCCACAAACTTATTGAACTGGTCGGCAGCGCCGCGCACCCCGGTTTGCAGGTTCTGGCCGAGTGTCGAAGCATGGACGCGGGCCTGGGCTGCGAAGTCGGATTCGGCCAGCTAGATATTTATATCAGTAGTTGCACGAAGAAACTAGACATTACAGAACTTCTCAGGAGAGGCGGTGCACATACCTGCTTAGCCGTTGGCTGTAGGTACGCATCATTAACCTGTTTTGCGCTCTTACCAACCGCCGATGTGAACCATCCAAATCCCTTGGTGAGAGTGCCCATTGGGTCTTTCTGAAGCTCTTCAAACGGCTGACCACCACCGCCACCACCCCAGCCTCCAAATCCCCCAAAGGGGGAAGAGCGACGGTCACTCGCAGACGGCGCAGGCATACCACCCCCGAAACCGGTAAACTTTCCACCCTGTGACGGCGGCAGGTTATCGGCGCGACTAGCATTATCATTGCCCAGCTTCGCAAAGTAAGCCTCGTTCTGCTCCTTCTTGCTAGGCGCACCACCCCGCTGGCTGTCGGAGCGAATGGATGACGCCGCAGGCGACCCAGCCCGCCCGCCAGATATAGCACTCGCGCCAGCGCCAGCAGCACCGGCCAAGCTCAAGGGAGTGCTCGACCGCGAGGGGTTATTCTTCTTCTCTTGGCCCTGGACGTACTCGCGCCCGTCGACTTTGCACGATAACCGCTCCTTCCATTCCTCGCCCGAGTCGCTTTCATATCGTTCTTTGATAGTCGAGTCTTCGAAGGTACGGCCTTCTGAAACAGTAACTGGGTGTTCGTCGTAGAAGGCCTTCCAGGGATCGTTGCCTCCCAGCTCCATGCGTTGGATCTCGGCGTGTTTGAAGGCGTCCATGGTGATGGAACGGACGAAGGAAATGTGCACGCCTAGCCCGCGATGTGTGCCAGCGCAGTTGAGGCAGATAAAGGTTCCAAACTTTGGGGAGGCCTGGTTAATGTGCCCATGGCAGGCAAAGAGTTAGCAGGGTGTATGGTTTGCGGGGCGTGGGTGTGGGTTGTTTAGGGTGATAATGCTTCTCGAAGACAATATCAGGGCGATGGGCGAGAGGGAGAGATAATGCGTACCCATTGAGGCGATGGAGCACCGCAATCGCAGCACTTGTCATTTCCATTCGTCTTGGAGATTTGGAGGAGCTGTGGCATACGTCTGTGTCAGTGACCATGGCGCGTTACGGGGATTTGACCTGGCAGCACACCTTTGTCCTCGTTTCCGGGTCGACTTCCCACATGCGAGACATAGTGAATATACAAAGCAAAGGCGACCCGATGAGAAGTTAGGAAACGCAATCCAAATAACGGAGTGCGCTAAGAGTTTGTAGGGTTGAACGACCCGACGTTGAGTAATTTACCCCTTTTTTCTCGTTTCAATGAGTCGCGCGTAGCTGAAGGGTACTGAAGACACAAAGATAATGCAATTGGCTCGACTGTAGAATAAAAATCAATTAAAGAGAAGTGAAACAATATTTCTATGTTTTACCTCTGATCGGCAAGGATCGGACTTCGCGGTATCCCCAACCAACCAAATCAGGTACACCCACTTGTATAGGCATATCCATTATATAGATGAGGAGGGACTACTCTTAAATCCAATATGCCGGGTGGCAGATCGTCATCATTTAGTAAATGTGTGCTAAGGTACAATACAGAAGGCGAAGAAAAAAAAAAAGGAAAGTCGTTAAGGACGGAGAGCACATCAGCTAAGATGGCTCTCCTGCATGGTCAACTGATCCATGTTGTCCGATAAAAGTCATGAATCCAACCCCTCCAGGGCTCTCCCCAATTCCCCTCGCAATCGTTGAGTAGCTAAGATATTCACGGTGATCTGTGTTTACAGAGCACTATGATAATATCGATACGATCCTCCGTCGAGTCCTTCCCTTCTGTTTCTCAACCACCAAGCCAATTAACAAGTACCTCATTCGGTGGGGTGCAATGTGTTGCGCATTTAAGCCTTAGTAGTGGCGGCAGGAGCAGCGTTCTCCTGAGCAGGAGCAGCATCAGGAGCAGAGGCAGGAGTAGCAGTCTCCTCGGCCTCGGCTACAGCGTTGATATCGTCATCTTCCTTACCGGGGCTGTCGATGGCAACCTTCACAGCGATGACGCGACCATCAATATCCTTGCCGTTCATCTCGCTGACGGCCTTGGCCTGGAGCTCTTCTGAGGCTAGGTTCACGAAGCCAAAGCCACGGGTCTTGCGGCGCTCGTTGCGAGCCTGCAACTTCTTAATCATGAAGCGGGGGATCGGACGCAAGGCGACCTTAGCAGAGACAGGCTCGTAGGCGGCGAAGATCTCCTTGAGCTAAAGGAAGAAGAAAATGTCAGCCAATGTAACCCCAGGCGGAGAAAAGACGGAAGGAATAGATGTAACCCACCTTGTCCTCAGTCAAGTCGTACGGCAGATTGGCAACCATGACCTTAGTCTTAGATGGAATGCCATCCTCGGGAGGACCGCGCTGCTTCTGGGGGCGTGCGGCGCCGGCGCGCGCCTCGCCGGTCTTTGAGGCAGTATCCTTCTCGTTTGTGGTGTCAGCAAGGGGGGTCTCGCTGACAGGGGCCTCAGTAGTTTCCTGGCCATCCTGGGCCTTTCTCAATGTCAGCATCCATTTCAGAGTGTCGATGTGGGTCGATTCGAGCAAAGAAAGAGTTTGGGCACATACAGCACGGCTACGGCCGGTACGGCCACCACGACCGCGGGCACGGCCACGGCCACGGCCGCGACCACCAGCACGCTTGCGACCCTCGGCGCCACTGGCACCCTCACCGCCACTGACAGCACCTTCCTTGGCCTCGGCGGGCTCGGGCTTGCGGGCAAGCTGCACGGACACCTTGCGCTGAAGAATCTCTTTGCCAGAGAGGGCCTCGATAGCGGCAGAAGCTTCAGCGGCAGTAGCAATATCCACAAATGCGTAGCCAACGGGACGGTTGGTGCGGGGGTTCACCGGGATCGAGGTGGTCTCGCTGAGAGATGAAATGAGTCAGAAATGGTCCAATAAATGACGATTTCAGTTGCTTGAATGTTTGTTGAAGGTGGGGTCATTTGTATTCGATCAACATATCCCGGAGTTACTCACATGGTGTAGGTCTTGAAGAACTCCTTGAGCTCCTCCTCAGTGGTCGCGTATGCGAGATTCCCGATGTAAAGACGACGACCCTCATCTGCACTGGCAGCCGCGGCATCGGCAGCCTGGGTAGAAGGGGTAGCACCGTTGGTGTCGGGCTTATTGGTCAGAGTGGTCGCAGCCACGGAGTCAGCAAGTGCGTCGACGTCAGACATCTTGAAGGTTGAGATGTTGAAGGATGAAAAGTGTCGGGTTGTTTATTTGCCTAAAGCTGAAAGAGACTTGACGGGAGGGGGAGCGAGGGAAGGAGCAGGGTAGCTTCGTGCCCTAGATACCAATTGAAAAGAGAAGATGGAATTGAAGTTTTGATGCACTGGATCTTGAAGAGAGGGAGGAGGAGGATGGGAGAAGGAGATGGAAAGGGAAAGGAGAGGCGGTGTAGCACTAGCCCAGTTAGAGCTTGAAATGACGGGACAGGTGCGATCGAGGTACTTTCCTCCATTGGGGCTCACCGCCCTAGCCAGCCCCTAACCAGCCCCTACCTAGCCCCTATCTAGCCCAAAACTCACCCCTAATTTTAGGCTCTAAACCCCATATACTCCCGAGCTCTTTCCTCAGGCTTTTCCCCAGCCCCGCCTTACTTGAAAGTCTGACTCAGAACAGCTGGCCTGATGTCATTCTGGATACCTGTTGAACCAATTGTGATCCGTTCCCAACTTCTCGACTCCGTAAGTATATTATTCCACTCTATTTCTATTCAATTCTCCTTCTGCTCTGCACATCTCATCTGCATATCATCCAAACTCTGCACATGTGCATATACCCGTGTGATATGTCCTATAAATAATCAAATCCCCCATCTTATTTATCTCCGCTTCATTCTGCACGCCTTCAGAGTACGTTGTACAAAATAGAAGGCATGGATATACAATTGTCTACTCCGTACTCCTTCCTAACTTTGATATTTAACTAAAATTATTCGGTTATGAATACAAAATCTTAGACCAGGCTACACGGATGACACGCAGCCTTTCACAATATCACACTCGTCTAACAAGAAATCCCTGCTCAACGTGAGCTCAGATTTAGAACTAAATGTATTGTCCTTGGGTACATCTCTGTCAGATAATTCCTATCTACTCGGTCTGCGAAACTGTAGTGCTATATTTCAAAGACATTGACCAGCTCAAGGTCAAAATCCTTCACGGACAGATTCGGTCTATTTTAGTGGCACAAAGATTCGCTTTTCTGTACATTGAAGAGTCAACCAAAAGATCCTTGTCTCAGTATGTATTGGATTTGGCATTAAGAAATATCTATTTGACCAGAAGCTTCACAATTGGACTGACATAGACCCCGGGTCTCCTTGACACAATAATATATTAAATAATCCATAAACCCTAGAATAACCGTAGAATAAATTAATCTAATTTTCTATGATCTAAACACTGTTAATCATCAGAGCCACGTACGATATGTCTAACGTACAATGTAGATCTATATGGGGTTCAGTGAGTCCGATAATACTATTGTATAGATATCTCGACGTACATAAAAGCTTGGTACAGCACGAGCCTATTTGAGGAGTTTAATTGGCCAAAGTCAGGACTTGCCACTGTGCGGAGTAGATATACAATTGAACTGAATTTCTTTGAAAAGAGACCCCTTAACAGAAAAAGAGAGCACAATAGAAACCCCGGAATGCAGAACAACTCATGAAGATCGACGGTTAGCGTAATATCGACGACTGTGAGCTCCACCGGCTCGTCACTGGCAAAAACAAGATTCGGGAAGAGCTGAGTCAGCATTTAACCAGCCCGGGGCCAGAGATCCAGAACGTCCAGGACGGCTTTCCATGTGGACCAAACCGGGGGAGTTGCAGGTCCTTGGTTAACTTATATTTTTGTCTTGGTCTCGGGGCTATTTGTATAGTGCGCGATCTTGTCCCCAACCCCCCGGAACTCGTCGCTCCAGCAATATGGATCGCATCGACCCGGTCGAGGACCCCAACGCCCCCAATGGGAACCCTCAAGGGACCCAACCCACAGGGCAACCCACAGAGTCCAGCCCCGTCAGGCCAGCAGATCCTACCCCGTTGCGCACTCGGGGCGACTCACGCACGCGACGACCGAGTATTCGCTTGTCTCGCTTCCCATCTATCTCTTCACTTGGCAACGCCAATCAACCAGGGTCTCAACCAGAGAATCAACCACCGTCCTTCGAGCCGCGGGCTATCCGATCCCCTCCCCCTAATGAAGAGGACGAAGCGTGGCTGGCAGGGCGACGGCGCAGCAACTCAGAGCCAAATCGGGGACGATGGTCATCTCCCCCTCCTGATTCCCTTTCGCGAGTGGCGACTCCCATGCGAATGATGCCTGTGACTGAGGAATCCTCACACCGAAGTCCGGCACCCCCACCTCCAGCAGCAATATTGCCCGGTCAAGCGACTCAGTCCGACTGTGAGCAACTTGATCCGGAGCAAGGCGAGATCCCTGCCGCACTGGCACGACCGCCGGGTCGGCTTCGGCGAACTAGTCAAGCTGCGTTGAATCGCTTTACTCGAAACCGTGCAAGCACAGTGACAGGAGCTGCACCGACTCTGGACACACAGGAGGAGCAACGCCAGAATGAGTATGGATCTCATGTGGTCGACGTGCTGGACGTGATCGGTGAGCACTGGTGTCAAGTGTGATACAAAAACCATAATTTTAACTTCCGAATCTAGACCCCGAGGTATCTGCCCTTTCCACTCTCACCAATGTCCAAAACTCTCTCTTTGTGCCGAATCTGGGTGCGTTCATCAATCGCACGCCCACCTATACGATTACACGACCGCAATATTCTTCAGATGAGGAACAGGGAATCACAACGGACGAGGGTGAACCGTCCGATCGTGACAAGACCAGAGGGCGGCCGACTTTGGAAGAACTCCGCACATTCACGAGTATATCCTCGTTGCGTGGTCCAAAGTATGCCGTTCTCCCAGAAGGGCAGGGGCTTGAAGGATGGACAAGAGAAGACTATGCCGAACTAAATGACCATGTTCGACATATGCTTCACTCTCGGCGGTCCAAGTTCAAACGGTCCATGAAAGGATTTAGGCAATACGTACGGAAGCGTGAGTGATACTCCCGCTGCGATAATTTTTGCTTAATACTAATCTAATCCCGCCTAGCCCTCGGCTTTCTTGTAACTCTCTACGCGACTTTGATCACCCTGTTCGGTCTGGCCTGGGTTCTTTTCTTGATTGGTGAGATCTTTTGGCCTAATATTTTCTAGCTAGTATGCTAACAGCCACTTCAGGTTGGATCAATGTCGGTGGAAAACAAACTTATGTTATCAATGTCATAGATAACGTTTTGGTTGCCCTGTTCGCCATCATGGGTGATGGACTGGCTCCTTTCCGCGCTGTCGATACATATCACATGAGTTTCATTGCCCATTATACATTCACGTCGTGGAAGGTTCGTCGAAAGCGGGCCCTACCAGGCCTCAAAGACAAGAATGACCTTCCGTCAAAGCCAGAGAAAGACGTCGACGTTGAATTTGGTGACACGGTCAAGGAAGGCGAACACGAATTCTCTGTTCTCGATGCTCGCCAACAGTTACGATTGATGCATCACCAGAATAAGTTCGCAAAGTCGCATACTTTCTATAAGCCGCACGAAACCATGACCCACCACGCCTTCCCTCTACGCTTACTCATCGCTATTGTCGTCATCCTTGACTGTCATTCTTTGCTCCAAATGGCCCTTGGTGCCTGTACCTGGAGCATGGAGGACCCTCATAAGCGCCCATTCGCGCTGACGACGGTTATCCTTTGCTGCTCCATCACCTGTAACATCGCGGGCGGTGTGATGATCATGATTGGTGATCGGCGAACCCGAAAGAAGGATGTTGTCGAACGGCTGTTCCGCCAACAGCTGACCGAAGAAGCCATGAAGAAGATGGAAAAGAAGAAGATCAAGGAGGAGCGCCGCAGTGCTCAGATTGAGCGGTCCAGCGCCCAAATTGACCGCTCTAGTTCTCAAATCGCCCGCCCAGTGCCGTCTGGCGGTACTTGAATGGCGGCACCTGATCATACCAATTTCCATGTTCTCACTTACGAACGTCATGACATGGGCACTATGGACGCTGGTTCAGCTGCATCATAGCGTTTCTTTAATTTTGGCCCGCCTGTACAGATCATCAGATGTTAATAATGCTGTTTTTGGTCGTTGGTATATATGCTAGCGACGGAGTTCGCTGGATCTCATATAGGGATGGCTTTTGCTTTCTGTGTTTTTGTCTTCTGGCCTGCGGTGGCGTTTTTTTGGCTGATACAACCCAGTGGCTTGTGATTTTGGGTACATATGGTTGATCTTTGAATACGACTGATCATCTGAGTGCTTAATGTAAAATAAGTGAAACATTCCAGCCACTTTTTCAATGTCGATACGAATGATGTGACCAATCTCTCACAATGCAAAATGTATGAATCTCATAAAACTAAGAGAGGGCCAGAACCTCAAGTAGTGATAGTGACCTTCTCCCCAACCCATCTCCCTCCACCACTCTTAACAATCTCCTCAAAGATCCACTCACCAACCAGAGCCCGTGAAATCGTATACCCAATAGCAGGATCCCTCTCCGTCCCAACCCTCACTTTCTCCAGTCCCGGCCTTTCACCCCCTTCATCCCCCTGACAGACAGGGACCCGATGATCCCCCGTCAAAAAGCTGGGCCTCACAACAACAACTCCAGCAGCAAGCACCCCAGCATGCCCCAGCCCGACCTCCTTATCAAGCAATTTCTCCATCTGCAGCTTATCCGCATGCGGGATCGGCAAGAGCACAGAGTACATAGGTCTGAACCAGAACGGCACATCTTTATTACCAGGCAAATGCCCCGTCGTCGAGATCACAGTGACCCTTGGTGCGACCTGCCGATATGCCTCGAACGAAGCAAACCGCTCAGAAGCAATCTTCGCCAGTGCTGCCAGTAGCGTACGTGTCGTTTGTTCCGTGATATGCGGGTTCGAGAGCTGAATGTGCGGCAGCGCAGGCATGCGCATCTGAATCGTTCCACACTTCGATTCCTTGGTGAAGGACATTGTTGGTGCCCCGCCTAGGCCGGAAATGATGCTTGTGACAAGAGTGCAAGCGCCATTGGCTGCGCTCTCGGGGTTGGAGTTGGTGATGAGGGTATTCGTGATGCTTTCTATATCTGTTGCGTCGCCTTCGATTATCTCGAGCTGACGAGAGAGAATCTCTGGTGTTATGCCAGGCTGCGAAAGGAGCAGCGCCGTGAGTTTTGCGGGCGTGCGGGCTAGGGCTCTGGCGTTGTAGCCGTTGAGAAGGGTGTAGGTCAAGCAGGCGTTGGAACAGCCGCCGGTTGCTCCGAAGAAGGCGATGGTCGTCATTTGAGCATTGGTGTTTAGATTTTGGACTTAAGATTGTTGATTGTCGATTGGAGCTTGAGGTTTGCTTGTATTGCAGACCTCGAAATGGATTTTGATGGTGAGGACAGAACCCTAAGGATTCAAGAATCCTTTATACTAGTGATCGGTTTATACCATTCTTTCGGCGGACTCATATTGACCCTTCAATATCTATCCGCCTCCGATTGAGCGCAACAGCAAAGTGAGGTTAGAGTGGACGCCTACAACATATCTAGGAAGAGTGTGGCCGTGTAGTCTAAGCCCGAGACAACTGGCGTACACTAGGCCGAATGTGATTTAGTGGCGGACGAACAACTCACCGAACCGGGCGAACTGCTGCTCCATTGAACCTCAATCGTTAACGAGCTGGATTGTTGGAAATATAAGAAGAGAAATAAGCGCTGCATTTTAATCTTTCAAGTAAGCATGTGCTATTTAAATAGTTGGATGTGGGTGGAATAATATCTATGCTTTCGGCATTTTGTTCGAGATATATATCTAGTTACGTCGACACTGTAGCACACCATAAATATAGGAATCATTTCAACTATTCAATTACTGGTTATTCAGTATCCTATCAGATTACAGTGTTTGAATTCATATTTACAGAAACCCTAGGAACTAAGCGATATATGCTCCCGAGTATGAGATTCACCAACAATTACCAGGCTCTAGGTCTAAACCTAAGTGACAAGCAGTAAAGAACCACCAAGTCTAGTAATCTGATCTGCGTTCTGTGTGACTGTGCATTCCTCTAACTAGATTTCTTTTTTCATACAATATACATACATCGTAGGCAGACACCAGACAAGACGGGATAGCCGTAGTGCAGTTAAGACAAAGTACTGTTCGAGCTACTCTTTACGACTAAACCGGTTACAGCATACAATCCGGTTCCTTGCAAATACCAAGTAAACGTTAGGATCTCACTTGGAATCTCATCACCTTGTAATTATCGGACCTGGAAACGTTCGGTCTAGACCAAGCCCGACCAAGAGAACATGCTGAAGGCCCATATATTGTAGTTTCAACAAACACCAACACCCAGCCCCTGTGAGCTTTGATTTTGCATCGAGAAATGAGAGTGTAGATCATCGGTTGCCCGTCGTAACATCACATGCTATGCCTGGGAGCAGGGTGGAAAATCTGAATTGACCAGGATCGACATGGGTCCGGGCAATCTCAAATTCCCTAGGATTGAGAGATAGGAGGATGGTGGATCCGAATATGGATAAGGGACAGTAATTTAACAGGGCCGTTACTATAATGTATGTACGAGTGCAAAGAGGCAGTGATGTAGAGGGCGCCACAAAGACCCAAATCATGATAATGAAAATGAGATGCATGGTATCGGACAATTTTTGCCATCAGGGCGCCCCTAAACGCCTCAAAGCGCCCCCAA
Source organism: Penicillium egyptiacum (assembly GCA_911456345.1). Classification (NCBI taxonomy): domain Eukaryota; kingdom Fungi; phylum Ascomycota; class Eurotiomycetes; order Eurotiales; family Aspergillaceae; genus Penicillium; species Penicillium egyptiacum. The sequence continues at coordinate 708,239 of CAJVRC010000866.1, read as the reverse complement.
GGCATGCTATTTAGCGATGCAGTAATCGAACGGTCACATTTTTGTGCGGTGTTGAAACTGCAGGGAATTCTTCGGGGATGGGGGTAGGGGCTGTCCACACCCTGATCACTTCTAGAAGGACCCTGAATCGGGATATCTGGTTTAACAACGTATGTGTATGATCGGTCCTCGTTTAATCAGGGAACCATGTGAGTCTCACAAGGTTTGAAAGTATGTAAGCCCAAATTCGGACGTCCCAGAACTAGATCAGGGTAATAGGGTAGCCTTGACAGATACCGTCGACAGGGCGGAATGCAGGGCCCATGCATCACCAGGAAGGGGGAACATCTCATTGATTAACAAAATTCCGGAATCAAGGGAAGAGCCAATAATATTGCTAGGAGGTAGAGACCATCGAGGCAAGTTCGGAACTAAACCCTTGCGTAGTACATTCCACCAGCAAAAATGGGAGTGTTGTTTTTGGCCTTCACCATGAACACTGGCAGATCACCTCGTGCCCAAGCACTGTGACTTGAAGATAAAAGGCTCGTCCTCTGTATTCTCTTTTATCTATCAGCTCTCTACTTCTCTACTTCTCTGCTTCTCTCTACCTTCTATCCTCCAAACCTTCCAAACTCATTCTTATATACAAGATTTTAATCTTTCAATACTCTACCTTCAAGATGCAGTTCACTCTCTCCACTGTTGTCCTCGCCTTTGCTGGCCTTGCCGCTGCCATGCCAGCTGAGAACATGAACAATGGTCTCCAGCAGCAGCACGGTGCTCCTCGCTTCACCGTCCCCGACAGCATGACCGTCGAGCAGGCTGCGGCCAAGTGTGGTGACCAGGCTCAGCTCTCTTGCTGCAACACCGCCACCTACGCCGGTGACACCACCGACATCAACTCGGGCATCCTTGCTGGCACCCTCTCCAACCTCGTCGGTAGCGGCTCTGGTGCCAAGGGTCTCGGTGTCTTCGACCAGTGCTCCAAGCTCGACGCCCAGAGTAAGTTTTCTCAACCAATATCTTGGCCCAGTTCCTCACTAACCACCTGGCTCCAGTTCCTATCATCGGTATCGCTGTCCAGGACGCCCTCAACCAGCAGTGCAAGCAGAACATCGCTTGCTGCGCGAACTCACCCTCCACCGCCAGCAACGACTTGGTCGGTGCCGGTCTTCCTTGCGTTGCCCTTGGCTCTATTCTGTAAGCGCATCGTTTCGGAGTCAGTCAGATGTGCCCGATGGAAAAATTACAGGAGCTCTGTGGGGTACTTTGTCCCTGCACTTGTTATTTCGTTTGCTGTGTGATCCTTTTGAGAAGTCATAATATCTCACCTAATACATAAACTTTTGAATTTTTATCTCATCAAGCCTGTTTCGAGCGTGACGGGCGATATATTGTAGAAGTCACTGTATATCAACCCGAGGTCATTTTGATAGCCTCAACTGTCCGGTATCCACTAAACCGCATCTGGCAGCACCAGGCACCCGCCTGGGCATGGAGCAAACCTAACTCAATCGTCACTCAGCGTAAAAGCCCACATCTCCAGAGCTCGTAGAATTAACCTATAGCACAATTTCAACATACCTTGGAATAACTAGGACCTCCGCACGGCATGTCTATCCAATGGACAGACGACTGGGAAGCCGAGACTCAACCAACACTCGCAAGGTTGATCAAGTCTTACATCGACAGGGAGGATTTCTCACACGCCGTTCGCGAAATCCTGCGTCTAACCGAACTCCTGATCCTGTCCAACCACCTCACTGAGGCCCATTTGATTGCCTCTGCGGTGTATACATTGGTAAAAGATTTCCAATTCACTGACAAGGGCGAACGTCTTGCCTTACAGATATGCACGCCTTCCACTCTAGACGTTTTTTGGAATGTGAATCAATCAACCTTCCCCCGACCTAAGAGGGCACCACCCTCCCATCAGAAAGACCCTGAAACCTGGCTGCCCCAACATCAATGGGGTAAATACCGGGAATGTACCCGCACGGGCTGGATGCTGGAGCACGTTGGGCTTGCCGAGCCAGAGAGCCACTCTTCTACCTGGCGCGAAACAGATGACCCAGCCATGCTGGCGATGTGTGCGCGACTGCTAGCTAAGACAACCACCCCGTGTACTTATCCACCCGACGATTTAGCACGGGAAGCACTCGAGGTGGCGCAAAAGCTCTATGCGAAACCGGATACACCGAGGGAAGAGTGTGGCTGGGGGCCCGAAAAGCCAAAAAGACAGTCATATTTACTGTACCGGCGGTTGGTTGTCGAGCTTGCGATTCGCTTGGGTGAATTGCAAACGGCGGCGGATGTCCTTGGCCAAGGGCTAAGACAGGATTTATTTACTAATGGGGGTGGCTTGAGTGACTTCTTGATGGTGCCTGGTATCTACGATGTCTTGCCTCTACTAGCCCGTGGTGGGAAGGAAAGCAATCCTTTCTTCATACCCAAAGAGGATGCAGTAGTTATGGTGAGGGAGATAACTGCTGCGCTGGAGCTACGGGCCGAGCATGGGAGACAGTGGGCATTGCATCCATCCAAGGTTGGATGGGGGGAGTTGTTGGATCGACTTGCTGAGGGGGCATGGAAAGCCCACCGCAAAGAGTGTCAGGCTATGGGCATGAAAAGTGCCAAGGATATATTGTATGACCCTGCCTCTGAGGAGGAAATCGCAGCGGCGGAGGAGAAAGTCGGTGAGTTGCCCGGTGATTTCAAGGAGATGGTTCGATTGGCGAACGGGTAAGTATTGCAACCCCAAGCCCCTGCGGAAAAGAATCTTATGAAGGAGAAGCCATGACTGACTAGATTATTTAGATTCAAGGGTGGCTGGCATTTTTTCGCAGGTGGTATAGCGGGAATTCGATCTGTCACCACAGAGGGAGGCCGCTATACAGAAGTTGGCTATGAGCATTACTATGATGAGCTGGGAGACATCGATTACGAGATGATTCAACTTGAGCCCGCCACCGAATGCGATTCGTTCGAACATTTCATTGTTCCGCCTAGGTATTGGAAGGAGGGTAGGATGCGGGCGGGAAAAGAAGTCAAAGACGGCGAGTATCAGTACTGGCATTGGGCATCTTGGTCAGGGAGTGGAATCCGTCACTGGGACTCTGTGCGGGACTTCGTTTGTAGCTGCGTGGAGGAGGTAGAGGAGATGATCGAGAAAGGCGAAGAGGAGGACTGGGAACCAAGCCCGTATGTAGATTATCCAGGGGAAGTTGATAAAGCTTGAGACGTGGCAGCCCGATGCACCGCTTGAGGAATGAAGTGTCTCGCAGAATATCTGGAGTTTATGACTGATGATGCAGGATATCACATGCGGACCAGTTAGTTACATGATTCAGGACAGGACGTTTCATACTTCAGGCAACAACACTGAAAACCAGGCATCTGACCTTTGGCTCTACGTTGCACAGACTTCGTAGAGACTTATCAAGCCATCTGTCCGACCCGGGATTCTGATTTCCCTTTTGAAATGTATTCTATTATACTATTTCTATTGTCTTGGAAGTACGGCCATTTCCATTGTGACGATTTGCTTCAACATTTGAGGTTGATAATAGGTAGTTATCTATGTTCGTTGCCGAATCCATATGCGTACCTCTCAACGAGAATCCTTACCGAATTGTGGCCGCTAATGCAGATCAAATCTTGGACTGAATACAGAAAAAGGAAAAATTAAGCAGAACAAGCCCACCGACGACTTTTCGAGTCGAACCATTCTCTTCAACGTCAGAAATATCCCCACGGGTGGTTGAATCGGGCCACAGATGATGGCTTGGTCGAAGCCATTTTGCGACCAGCGACCATGGCTGTTGCCGCTGAGGTCGTCACAATCCTTCATAGTGACGACGATTTCTCTGTCAATGTTCACGGTATCCTCCCTGCTCTGATACCCAGAAAAAGTAAGCTCTAGCTAATCAAATTCCATCTAGGATCTCTTTCTCTATGCTATGGTACACATGTTCTGACTAGGAACTTTGATCCTTATCTGACTCCAGGGCTGCTGCAGATTGTCCCCGTCATGCCTCAGGCATTAGTTTCACGAGCTGGAGTAGCATTCGAAGATAGTACGAATGATCTACGAAGGTAGGTACTCATTTACTAATAACTATCTCTTTTGATAGGAGAGTATTGGAACATCGTCCTCCTCATCTCTGAAGCCGTCTCAGCACTTACATGCTGTCCGATATTTGGATACATGCTAGACGTCTCCGGAACACGCCAGGGCCCATATCTATCTGGACTCGTGCTATTGTTTGCATCTATGCTCGTCTTGTCAACTTCACACTCAGTGAAATGGTATATCATCGCCAGAGTCTTCCAAGGCGCAGCAACGGCCATGGTTTCGGTAGCTGGTCTTGCAATTGTGACTGATGCAGTAGATAGAGCGAGTCTTGGACAAATGATTGGATATCTGGGCACCGCTACGACACTGGGATTTATGTGTGGTCCACTACTGGGCGGACTGCTTTACCAAATTGGAGGATTCTATGCTATTTTTGGCATGGCTTTCGGAATCGTTGCTCTTGACTTCTTTCTTAGACTCGCTGTCGTCGAGAAGAGGACTGCTGAACGTTGGCTGTGTCTCACTGATGGCGAGCGACCAAGTCAGGAGAATGGCTATATCCCCGAGCGGCCGCCATACGGAACTCTGATGACTCCACCTACCAGCCCTCATACTGCCACGGAAATTTCTAAGACTACGTTTGCGCTGGGCGTGCTTGTAAAGCAGCCACGGATTCTTATTAGCCTCTGTGCAGTTACAGTTGGGGCCCTTGTGGTCTCGGCATTCGATGCGGTATGGACTTCACTCTTTTTATATTGGAATTGCACTGACACTCCGATACAGACCCTCCCGGTCTTTGTAGAGAACACCTTCCAATGGAGTGTTCTAGGCGCAGGTCTGATATTCTTGCCAGGTGCTGCGGCGGCTATTTTCGAACCCTTTTTTGGTACACCGACATCACATCACCATTCTCTATTGCATGATCCTGACCTGCTTTTTTAGGCTTTTTATCTGACCGTCTTGGATCGAGGGTGATTGCATTCGCAAGCTTTGCCATTCTAGCCCCGTCGCTGGTCTGTCTTCGCTTTGTCGAGGAGAACTCACCATTCCACATAGGTCTTCTTTGTGTCATTCTGGGTCTTATTGGAATGTGCATCGACTCAAGCGAGCCCGCCTTGATAGTGGAGATGCAGCGTGTCCTGGATGACATGGAAGCCGAAGACCCTGGGGTCTTCGGGGGTGGAGGTGCCGTGGCTCAAGCTTTTAGTTTAGAGAATATGGCACATTTTGGCGGGTTGGCATTAGGACCAATGGTAGGTGGATTTGTGGAGTTCCAATACGGTTGGAAAGTTATGACTCTTGCTTTGGGGATTCTTTCTGCGGTTACTGCTGTGCCTATGTTATGGCTCAGCGGTCCTATGGAAGAAGTCTCTTGGACTGAGTCTGCCGATGGAGAGATGGAACGTGAACCTCTGTTGACGGAGTAGGATGCGTTAGGCTGTATATAGTAGCACACAGACCTGGATTTTTATGCATTGTTTTGAGACCACGAGTGACATTAGATATATTTAGTATCCTTTCGTTTCAGTGAATGTAAATCAGTCAGATACACATGACTCCACATGCTGTCGGGTGATTCAATGGGGAAATACCACTTCGTACCAAGAACACAACTTGACGACTGTGAGTAACGTCGAAGCAGTCATAGTTACACCATGATGATATATAATGAGGACTAAGCAACCGAATTGCACCTTTTAAGGAGAGAAATTCCTTGACATGAGAAGGGCGAGAATCCACGGACTATCAACATGAAGCTTTTCGAGCGATTCAGCAAGTTGCTGTCAAACCTCTATACAACCACACGTACCTGGCTCCACCCCTCTCATACCAGCGATGAAATTAAAGTGCAAGGCAGCTACATCTTCCCAGCAGAGTCAGAACCCCATGAAGCGACAATCATGGGGTTACCATCTCGATGTTCTCTACCCCCCGATCAGTATGATGCTATGTGCAATGAATTAGCTCAACTAGCGGCAGCGATCACCGAATTCGAACCAGTTCGGCTGTACGTGAGGCCCGAAGAAATCCAATCGGCCGAGTCCCTAGTCAAGACGTTTGTGGAAGACGCATCAAAGATATCTATTATCCCATGTCCAATCAACCACTGCTGGGTACGCGACACAGGCCCCGTCTACGTGCGCGACATGACAGGCGCATTTCCGAATCGCCGCTTTGCAATCAACTTCCGGTTCAATGAATGGGGCGGGAAGAAACCCGAAGACGACGGAATCTGCTGGGGCCAGCAATGGCCGTTGATGAACGAGAAGGCGCTACATGAAAACGCGGATTTTGCGCGGTGGGTAATCGAGCACGACCGCGAGCCCAGCCCTGTTACGCAGATCGAGACTCCGATTCGCGCCGAGGGTGGCGGTCTCGTTACCGACGGCGAAGGAACCCTGCTTATCACGGAGAGTAGCATTATATGTGATGTGCGCAACCCAGGGATGTCCAAGGCCGAGATCGAGATTGAATTGAAGCGGCTGCTCGGGATTGAAAAAGTGATTTGGTTCCCTGGGCGGCGCAATGTCGACATTACCGACGTGCATATGGACGCTGAGGCGAGATTCGTGTGCCCTGGTGTCATCGCTTACTCAAAGCCTCATGCCATTGCGATTGACCTGTGGCAGGAGCTGTCTATGGAGATTCGGGAGATTCTGGACCGTGAGACAGACGCTAAGGGTCGGCGCCTGCAGATCCACACCATCGAAGAACCCGACCCACGCGGCTTGGTGAAGTCAGATCACGACGAGCTATCGGCAAGTTACGTGAATTTCTATTTTGTTAATGGGGGACTGATAATCCCTAAATTCGGTGACGAGGAAAGGGATCAAAAGGCTCTGGAAATGTTTCAGGCGTTGCTCCCTGAGCGGGTGATTCGGCAAGTGTATGCCAACGCCATTCCCCTTACTGGTGGGGTGCTTCACTGCGTCACTCAGCAGGTTCTGCAATAAAGTGAGAAGTGAGAACCAATGGAAGGTTCATTAGCACTTAACACAGGAAGTTCCATGTAGTCAATGTGAGAGTCTATAGCGGTCAAGGACGTGGCATTGTGGAGGAGAGCACTTGGATTTCCAGTCAATCAAAAAATAAGATCAGTTTTCAAAGCTGTGTCAACCTGCATACATATTTAGATCTGGGAACCAATTCTTACTCAGAGATTTCACTTGATATAAGCTATTGGACATATATTTGGACTTGGATATACCACCACCCGGTTATTCTGACTCTGACTAGTCCGTGAAACCAAGACCTTCGGGGAGGAAGCTCCCAGTTGGGATTCCAATGTCATATATTATATACACCCTACTCTGTATAGAGAACTGACTCCCCCAGAGGTCAAAGGTCATAGGTCACAGCGAGGTAGATCTTAATCCGCTTGAAAGAAGCAAATACATGAATAAATCCTAGAGAGCTTAAGGCCTCCCAAGTTCGACATGCCTCCGAAGTGTAACAGTATAATTGCCCGACAAAACCGATACATCCAGTCAAAGCGTCGAGACCATAGTGGCGATGATCTAGGGAGTACTAAAAAAAAAAAAAACACTCCAAAATAATAGGCTTCAGATGGACATTTGTAGTTCAGCTACGCCCCATTAGATGCATCACCTCTGGAAGTGAAGTGGTTCCTGTATGTCGAAACCGGAATTGAATTTCTATGACAAAAAGTATTGATCTGTCCATTTCAGAGACATACGGAGAAGTTCATTTAGTATTAGTTTAACACTGGGAATCTCGTAGATATATAACCTTGTACTCTGATGTTACTCTACTTGCATTCAGCTCCCCTCACTCCACATAAAAACTATTGAGCTGAGCGCTTATATGGCTTCATACCCAATCATGCAGAATTGCCTCTATTGATCTTCGTCCCGTGCATATATAACGTAAGGCTAGAAACACACGTCAACTTGCTCCAATTGGCTCTCTCACAAGTTAACTGGGGAAGTGAGGCCTTTATCCCGTGCGACTTATTGCTTATTCCTTTCTGTGAGATCCAACGTAATGCAGAGTTTCAATTGCGTGCAAAGCAAACTCGTCTTCTAATGGCTTTTCTTCATTCAGTCCATTCAAGCCTCTTAAATATACTGGGTGTTCACTGAAGAGCATAGTACATCACTCTAAAAAGGACATATATACTCCAGGGCTTTGTATTATAGTCCGACATATGTTCTGTAATGCTGTTTCAGTTACAGAACTATCCATTTTCCCCAGTTATTCTCGATCGACTACTCTCCCCAATCATGGCTCTCCTCCCTGGCCCTAGTGAAGCTGTGACCGGCAAAGTCACACATGCCGGATATCGAAATCTCCCACCAGATGAGCTAGTTGATCTCGCAATTGAGAGTCACATTGCCCGTATAGTCAAAAGTTCTCTGGTTGGTGGGGATGAATCATTCTTCATCGCCGATCTGGGCCAGATAATTCGACAGCATGGTCGTTGGACCCAGAATATGCCAGGTATACGACCGTATTATGGTACGACACTCTTTTGCTATTATGTTTCCCATTTTCGGAATAGAAAGAAGTAACCTTTTCTTTCACAGCCGTTAAATGCAATTGTGACCCAAGCTTCCTCAAAATTCTTGCAGAATTAGGGACAGGGTTTGACTGCGCTTCCATTGAAGAGATGCGCGCAGTTCTCAGCCTCGGCGTGGATCCAGCCCGGATTCTGTTCGCCAATCCTTGCAAAGCACCCGCCGCCGTAGCTTTCGCACGCGAGGTAGGCATCTTGCGAACGACATTCGACAATATCGACGAATTGGATACCATCAAGGCACACATGCCAGAAGCTCAGCTGCTACTTCGGATCTATGCCAATGACGAGAGTGCTTTCATTTGTCTGGGCGAAAAGTTTGGAGCGCAGTTGGATACGACTGAGGAGTTACTTTCAAGAGCTTGGGAGCTTGGACTGAATGTAATTGGTGTCAGCTTTCATGTTGGTAAGCATTTGCGGTACTTCGGATGTTATACCTGGTCAGCTTTATTGACCGTTAGGAACTGTAGGGACGGGTGCTACCAACCCAGCATCATTTTGCAAGGCCATCAAAGATGCACGTCTGGCGTTTTCACAAGCTGAACGTCTAGGTTTCCACCCCAAGATTCTCGATATCGGCGGCGGCTTTCAAGACGATTGTTTTGAGTCTATGGCTCCCATTATTCGAGACGCGATTCGGTCGGAGTTTCCAGCTGGTATCACAACGATCGCAGAACCAGGTCGGTTTTTTGCTCGTAGTGTGTATACTCTTGTATGTCGAGTGATTTCGCGTCGTCGTCAGCTTGGGAGTGCTGCTCTATCGGGTGTTCCAGACATGCTTTATCAAAACGATGGCGTATACGGGAATTTCATGAATGTGATTATGGAGAAAGAGATCATGGTTCCTTATTTGCTCAAGAGTAACAAGGCCAGGAGTCTATTGCACAAACCAAAATCAGGGGATGGTTTGCAAGTAACAGAACATCATCGGTACTCGATCTGGGGACCTACATGTGACAGCACCGATTGTGTTGTGCGCGAGGTGACGCTTGATTCAGAAGTCAAGGTTGGAGATTGGCTCAAATATAAAAACATGGGAGGTGAGTATTGCCATTTTATACTTGCAATTTCAACAGAACTGACCGAGTTCCAGCATATACAAGTACCACTGCTACTCAGTTCAATGGCTTCAGAAGCACCCATGACACATTGTATGTCAACAGTGAAACGTTGCTCGACTATTAGCTGGTGTCCTGGTGTGTTCTTCAGAGTATTGGTGGCCTTCGAGCCATTAGTGTGGGGGTGACTCAGTCTCTCGGTCGAAGAGCCACTGTGGATAAGCTGAAAATGATATGATATGACACGGCATTCAACGGAGTTTAGAACGGAAAGGCAAACACAGCTGTGGCTCCATGGGAACGACGACCTTCTTGAGCATGTTGACAGTCCGGGGCCGGTACAATCAGAAAACATATGGTCGACACCTGGGCAGGATTTAGATCGCCTACAGGGATCTTCTGAAAATTTCAAGTGTAAATCGATGAATAGCCTGCATTCATTCAGCTTGAGTGCGCAGCCTCTTGCGTATCTATACCGAAACCATAACATCCATAACTATAACAGCAGGATGACCGAGCCCGTCCGAAATAAAAAACAATTGCACGCTTAAAGAAACACCATAATTCCCGGGAGTTTTCCTATCACTCCAGATGGAATGAAGATAACAGAAAGGATATCAATCATAAGAAAAAGAAAAGAAGACCTCAGAGGAGACATAAGAGGACTGCCGAGATAGAAGGCAAGAAGTGACAGAAATTGAAAATATGTCAAGAGAGACGAGTGAAAGAAAGCTCTTGGACAACGTCATACCTTCTCCATCCCGGACATCGGGACGTCGTCCTGGATTGCATTCTCTGGGAGGGATTGCTTGATATCCACGCCGTACGGTTGAGCGTTGGAAGAAGATTCGCCTTGCTTCTCTGGCATGTCGGAAGAAGCTCCGCCCTCGGGTCGTTTCCGGCCAAGCCGCTCGCACCAGTGCTCAGCACTGACCAATGTGTCATTGACGACGCCGCTGACTTGCGCCATCATGTCTAGACCCTCTTGCGCCAACACCAAGATGCGATGAGCACTGATCGTGGCATCGGAGGAGGCAGCTGGGGAGTCTGGTGGTGGCTGCGATGTGGATGCGACCTGGAAGCGGTGCGGCAGAGACGTCAGGTGTCGACGCACTAGATGGCGGGCATTCTCTGGCAGGGCGCCTCCTGCATACTTGGAAACCACATCAACTACCTGTTTCAAGGTCGATAGCACGTCGGCCTTGACAGCTTGGATGCGCTGGGTAAGCAACGATGCATTTTCTTGGCCGCTGCCTCCTGCCTCGATATCCGACTGTGACCGTGATTTGTGGGCTTCCCACTCGTTGACAGCACTATGCAATGCTACAATGGATTTGCCTAATCGACCATTCGCCCATCGAAGCCAAGTCAGACAATATTGCAGACTACGCAGCGACTCCTCACTCATGGCGACTCCGAGTCCAGAAGTCGAAATAACTAGTCGGCTTTGCCACGTCGCCTCAGTACGTCTCCCTGGCTTCTCTTCATAGTGAGGAGATCTCATTTCGTCGTACGGGGGAAGCGACTCGGCCATGGAGAGATCGGACGAGCTCCGTCTTCGCGGTGGGTGAGCCGAACCGTCCGGTCCCTTCTCCGCATTCATCGTTCTCGGCGACACATCTCCATCCATCTTTCGTCGCTTGCTGGTGTGTTTTGGACCTTCGCTTGTAGAATCTCGTCGCTGCAGAGCCCAACGGAGGCCGCTCTCGACACCAGTCTTGCGGCCTACCGTACCAACGGTGTTCGCGACAGGTGATCCGATATTGCGCTCGATGAACTCAGCACCAGACTTGAACCGCGGTGAGTATGATTTCGACGTGGCGTAGGCAGAAACTGAGCCGTTGATGGCAGAGGAGATAAGTGGATGGGAAGAGGTTAGCAGAGACAATAATGGCTCTGGCGGCGGGGGGTCCGGTGAAGTGATGGGAAGGGATTGTCTCGCTGTTCGAGGCGATTGTCCGAAATCTGTTGTTGAAATTAGTTGAATGTCCGTCGCACAGCCATCCGAATCCAGCGAAAAACCGCAGTTGCGACACTTTTAGTGGGCTGGTTCGGGATATCAGAGCCACGTACCGGAGCGAAGCCCCTCCAGGGCTTGCGCGGCTTCGAGATCATCCATCGATAATACACTGGCAGCTCGACGAGATCGATCTTCTGCTTTATCGACATCCATCACGGATGGAGCATTATGATAAGGCGGAGCCGTAAGTGATGGGGCGAGGTTACTTGTAAGCGTGGTGGGGAGCGAATTGGTCGAGGTCAGACCTGCGGTGTTAATCTTTCCGGCATGTAGTTTTGGCCTAGCGGTTTTTGGGGGTTCCATGGCGGGTCACAGATCGTCCATAGAGAGGGAGAGCAATGAACCCAAAGATGTCGGAGTTTCGCATCGTATCTTTCACGTGAAAAAGTGTCACTTAGCCACTAGTCCCAATCAGGAAGGAAGAAGGGGAGTGAGGTAATCACATTCCAACGGTACCTGCTCAGCCATACGTTACACTATGGCAGCCAATGTACCTTTCCTCATCACATGTCAAACATACAGTTGTCCCTCGCCCCAACAAACTCCTCTTGGAACTTCGATCTTACCCGAAAATGATTACAAAATGATTATTCAACTTTGATTTGGAATGAAAAGTCTGAAGTTGCCGATAATTGTGCCCTACGTACGATGTTGCGAACGCGACTGGCTATAGGGAATTTTAGTAGGCAATTCCTATTCCGCCCATGTATGATGTACGCACATAGCAACCATAGTATTATACGGGCGTTACAATCCCACAGAGAACCTCTATGATCCCGAAAGAAGGCACTATGAACCCCTCCTAGGCTAGGCCCCTCATTTCCCTATGTTCCATTTTTACCTCTGTGTGCATGTACCCCAACATGCGCTAGGATGTGTGCTATGTTGTAGATCGAATACGAGAACGACTGATTGTCTTGAACCTTGACATATTTTCTCCACGAACCAGACGTTGCAATTCTAATTATGCATTCTGTTTGGTTCGCTGCGCCGGCTGCACCTCTCTCTTTTCTCTGTTCCGTACGTTGTATGCATAATGTGCACCGGAAGACCTTGCTCCGTACTATCACATGCCTATATACAGGAAAGTGATGTATTGATCTTTGGCCTGTTACTGGTATGAGATGTACTTACGAGCCCGCTTTCGGTGAAGGCCTTAAATGTAATTTAATACTGGACACAGCCCAAATATAATTTTTCCTATCAATTTATAATCCGAATCTTATATTTGTTGGGCCATATACTACCTGTTTCGGCTCTTGAGCTCGGCATGTGTGATGTGGGGGCATTCTAGCAGTTGACATTTGGGGACTAGGATGAACTTTCTCTGCAGTATTTAGGCAAAAGTCTGATGGCTTAATTCGTTGAAAGTACTCTATCTTTAGTGACAACATGTGATCGGAGCTATCTATCAACTCTAACATATGCAAAATGACAGGGTATCCACAGAGTATCTCACGCTATGTTCAACAGTCACAGGCAAGAAAGTATCGCTCAGAATCAAGGTGGGAAATAAAATGCAAGGTCGTTGTTGGCACCATTCGTACCTCATTCGATGGACAACTTGTCCTTCCCTCCTAAAAGGATAGCATGGCTTCAATGGCTTCTCCGTCTTCATACTCATCTGCATCGTCGCTCTCATCCCCAGGCAATTCATTGGCTGTGAGATGTGCCACCATTTTCTGATTCACTCGGTAGCAGGCGATCACCTCATTAGTGACAAGGCGGGATGGCGAGACAGACGCCTTGATCTCGCACAATGTCTCGCCGAAGGCGTGAAGAATAAAACGGGAGTTTGGACATCGACGATAGGCGTACGAAGCTACTAACCGTCGCCACTCATTATGGCTGTTTTGCCAAGTGTGGATGAGCGGATGTCTGCCCGCGTGGGGAGGAGCGAGTGCACCTGCACTCTCGGCAGCCTGACGTGATATGGCAGAGAATTCGTCGCCAGTAGAAGCGGAATGTCCTTGGTTCCATTGCTTGTATAGTTCGTCTATCGACTTCCGAAGTTCAACGAGGGCGTCTTTTAATTCTTGACTGTGCTCAGACTTGCTCTTCGATGCTTCATCGGTTTCGCTCCACGGACGAAGGAGGTCATGATCAAGTTGATTTTGGATATCGTTCTCGGGGAAGGTCTTATTAAGACCCGAGAGAATTCTGCGAAGCTCCGACTGTGCGACGTTAAACTTAAGGTAGTCGACAATGTTCGACGGTTTCAACTTGCGCTCTGGGTTTCGATACGCGGGAAGCGCACGTTGCTTAGGGCTAATGGTCTTGCGGTATTCTTTCCAGGCTGCCTCTGAAAGATGAACTCCACCTTTCCGGCCATCCACAAGATGACCCAAGAGACAGGCCAGCTCTTTCACCTTTGGGGAGTCGACTGACTCGTCGTATGCCAGTTTCTCATGCTCGACGGTACATCGACCGAGGTTTGAAAGGGTGAGGTTGAAATCGAACACGCTTTCCAAGAAGTCTTCCGTCGACTTCAGCGAGGCCATCGGGACGGAGTGTTTCGTAAGCCCGTAATACTCCGCAGGATATTCATGTGAGGGCATTGGGGAATTATGGAATCTCTCGACAATCATGGGATCCCAGCAGATCCACGGAGTGTCACCATCGTAATCTCCCCCGGATAGCATACCGGCAAGAGGAAAATTCCCTGTGGTGGGAAAGACAATCACATCTTTAAAATGGCGTAGTTTAGTCTTGCATACAGCTCTGCGCCGTTGAATATCAGATGGTAAATGGGCTGGAAGTCGGCCAACGAGAACATCTACTCCATCCAGGACGTTGTCTTCAAACTGGCCCTGTGGATCCCGCCAGTCATTGGAGAAACCGAAATGAACTTCGTCCGGTCCGAGAATTCCATATGGGTCTGCAATGCAGTACGCATAGGTTGAGAGAGGGACTTGGATTTTGAGTTCTTCGACATGTCGCTCAAGAAGCCATGTCAAATATTGGCGGATCTTCATTCGGAGGGGAAAGAAATCGCGTGGGCCAAAGCCTGCCTCTGAGAAACGAATGATTGATTCAGCATCACTAGTCACCCACTGCTCTAAGCGCCGGGCTTTTCCAGTTCCATCCTCACCAGAGGGTCTGAGCTTCTGAAGTAGGGCTCGACAAACCACGGGGCTATTTGATCGAAGAACCTCAAGGAAGTCGCTGTAAAGACTCTGCACACCGTCACGCGTGAGCTTGGCAATATACTCCTTCACGTTCCCTCCATATTCCAGAATTGCAAGAAGCTGGATATTGAGGTCGACAGGATGCAATTGCTTAGCCCAATTAACTACTTCGAACGTCAACTTCTCATCGTCAACCGGGTCAACCCATTCCTGTGGATGAGGGTGTATCTTCAACTGCGAGTCCGAGATCTGAATCCAGATGTCATCGTCATTCATGGTAGTGATACTAGATTGGCGGCAGTCAACCATCCAGAGACCCTTAGCCCCTGCTATTCTGCCCTGGAAGCAACTAGGCGTGGCGGTGGTTATGCCTAGTTGATCACAGATTTGGTTCGCAAGAGTCCTCGACATCAAAGCGCATCCGTCATTCATGACAGGCCGTGTTGGATCGTCTCTCAAACGGAGTACTTGCGTTGGCTTTAACTTGACTGTCGAAAATGCCTTCGACAAACCCAGAGAGATACGCTGGAAGAGCTTGCAATTACTTTGATTCCCATTCGAATTCTTGGGCATATGCCATCGCAGCAACGCATCTACACTCATAGGAGTATAGTTGTCACTTTGCTGTTGGGGAGGGGCCACCACTGGTGGTAACTGGTTCCCATGATCAAAGTCGTCGCCATCAATGGCGAACAGCTCGACCCGAAATCGAGGCTCGCCTTTGGCTTTTCGCTTGGTCTTTACTTCTTCAACATAGAAAGCCCGCCACGTCCGCCCGAGGCAATAATGATCATTCCGTGTGAGCCAGGAAGCAATACTCTCGCGAAGGACTGACGGGTAAGAAGGTTGTTTCTGATGGTTGGGAGGCTGATCTGCGGCTGGGATAGTAAGAGTTAGGAATCTATCCGATCCAAATCTTCGGTGAAATCGACAAGTCCGCTCTGGCTTGAGCGGGTTGAGTCTCAATTTGAAAATACCCGGCTCGGACTCGCCACACCAGTCAAAGTCTCCGGACAGTACCACCACCTCTGAGTGCTTATCTGATTTGAAATCACCAACAGCAGCATCCCAGGCCCGGCGCGGCGATCTCTCTGGCAACGGATGGCCATAACGTTGACCAAGCCTGCTGACCCATGACCAGAAATCATCTTGGGTGTTGAAGGTAAGACGGTCACCAACGAGTATTTGTTTGAAGGGAATTCCCCACGCACGTCCAATGCGTTCCAGCTCATATCGAAACCGCAATGGAATTTTGGCCGAGAAGGATTCTTCCGCCGAAAACGGGCCGTAGGACAGAAGTTCACCAACAAACTCTTGTTTAAGAGAATACTCCGTCTCAACAGGGTCGCCTTTTACCATCATGGAGACAGCAGCACCCTCCACGCTCCTTTGCATCTCGTCACTAGCCATGTACCCAACGACCGAATCTGCATAGGTTGACTGAGTATCCATTGGTTCGGTCATCTGGGTCATGACCGAATCAAATGATTGCCCCATCCTAGAATCTCGAGACATAAAGACCGACGAAGTGATCGTCGTTGAAAAGCTGGTATTGGCTGACTGCGTCACATTGTTGCGTTTCGACTCATCGGATGCCGCGCTAAGCTTTTCAAATAAAGTAGGTTTCTTGGACTCAATATCTTCCTGGGCAGGAGAAGTTTCTTTACTGGGGCTACTGACAAACCCAAACGCTCGAAGGTCCATCTGTTTCAACGGGGACTGGGAGGGTGATTTGACTGATTTGGGGGTTTTGGATGACGATCGGACAGATACTGGGTTCTTCGCTGGTGACCGGACACCCTCTGGAGTCTTCGCTAGAGACAAAGTGCTCGTCGACTTCCTCGTCGGAGCGGAAATATTGCCTTGAGGCTTGGATGGTGGTTTAGTGCCCACTTCCCTAAGGAGCGACTGGTGATACCCTTGGCCCTGTGCTGGTTTCCCTTTGCTGGTGGAGGAAAACTCGCTCTCCGGGGAATGGAAGTTATCTTTGTTATTTCCAGGCGACTGGACGGACCCATTGTCCCTTCCGGGCGACGGGTGAACTTGACATTTTGTTGGCGACGCAATTCCCATCGACGTCCGTGCAGGGGACTGGATTATTCGATGATTATTGACCGGCAAGTTCGTAACCCCAGAATTCCTTCGAGGCCCTCGAAACGCAGCCTGCACAGTCTCGGGAAATTGTAAAGCTTCATCCCCGTTCTTCCCCAAAGGGGACTGAGCTAGCACGGATCCCTTCACGGGAGAATTCGGTGCGGTGTGGAAGTTTTCGTCTTCATCTTCATCATCAGACGTTTGTTTCTTTGGTGATAAGCCTTTGGCAACTCCAAAAGAATTAGCGGCTAATCCCATTTTCGTGTTTACGACACGACCATTCGCCAAAAAAATACTCCTCATCTTTCATGAGTGCTAACAGCTGCTTCATGCACATATCCTTCTCAGGGCCGGTGAGCGAGAGCGGGGGTGCGGGTTCCTCGCTCTGGTGTCGTTGGCTTGCCCGGCGATCTACGTTGGTTTCACTGACATTTTTCTGGACGGCTAACGGCAGGTTCCCACGGACCCATTCCTCGAGATTGTCAATTAAACTTCTCTTGTCAGCCTTGTTATTGAAGAACAACGGGCGGATATGCTTGTAGATCTGACTCGGGAGGCTGGTATTTCGCTCTCTCGCCAAAGGAGACTCAATTCCAGGGAGGGGAATCTCGAGGCCAATGTTCACTCTTGTGATAAAGCTGCGGAAATCCTCTTTTTGTTGTTGTGGGGTAGTGGGATGATCCATGTCCATGAGGAACGTAGAGAACAGGAGCTCCCATTCAACGTTTCAGGAAAAGGAATTGATCTCGCTGTGTTGCAGTCTTAGGTGAAAAGTGGAATGACAGGATTTGACAGTGTCTGAGGGTTCTTTGTTAGTCTCATGCGAAGGCATGGTGGGGGTAAGCAAACTGCAGATGCGTTGGGTTTCCTTATGCGCAGTTTTCTAAGAATCAAGTACTGAGTAATTATGGGGAGCTGAGGTTCTCAAAAGAAGCAGAATGTCTTAAATTGACTCTCCACCTTGGAAGGTCAACCTACTCCTGTATTCGGAGTAGGTCCACGGGTTGCTGTGCAAGACAACTGTTTACTCGCGCCAACTTCGGGTAGCTGCTATTAGCGTCCCCCACTTGACTTGTCACTGCGACAACTGTACGATTTTACATACCGAGGATAGTGATGTAGGGTTTCTAGGGACCATCGCTAGTCCTAATCTCTGGCATATGACTTGCAGATCGTGATAGCTAATTCTTCTTATCCTTCTAGCTGTAGCACCAATTAAGGGAAGAAAATCCATAAAAAGAAACATGTCTACGGAAATACCCAAGAGAACGTCTGAGAGACCATCAAACAAACTACATATATACCAAAAAACTACCAAAAAGACAACTGAAAAGACAACCCAAAAAACATAACAAGGGTACCAAGAATATCAACGGCTAACTATGATATTCTTATAGACGTTCCGAGATGGTTGTGCAAGATATACTAGATAGTGGAGGAATAATGGAAAGGAGTACCCAAGCTTGGAAACCTTTGTAGGTACAGAATAGGCATCAGGAGAATGTAGTGAATGGTAATTGCTTTTTCCTTCGTCAATAAAGATGGTCAAGAATCTTGATCCCCATTCCTTCAGCTGTGGCTTTCCCCTCTCACACTGTTAGGCTCAAACTTATCCGTCCATAGATCAGCCTCCTTGGGGTCAACACGTTTACTATGCACAGCAAGCTTGTACCCAATCATCAAGATGATGTACACAGGGATGCTGATGTACGAAGCAATGAAGGACTTGATGTCGAGCGTCCGAACTCCCGAATCATCAAAGCTGAAAGAGTCAAATACAATGGCGACGGAGATGAACAAGCAGAGAGCGAGAGCTAGACACGTGCCAGGCAGACCAAAGCGAGCTCTAAAAGCAAGCGCTTTGTCAGGAATGCCTTGAGCCTTTCGCGCTCGCACAAAAGAGATATGGGTGACGAGGATAGAGATCCACGTGAGCAGGCCGAGCATCGTGACCATGTCTACGAAGTACCCAAACACAACAGTCGAGTCTTGACGGACGTTAAGATATGCCAGTGTTGCAGTTGATGAGCACACAGCTAAAGCATAGATCGGGACGCCTCTCCGGGTAGTGCGTGACAGGAAAGCAGGCGCACGGTGCTTCTCTGCGAGGTCGCACATTGCTTTGGTTGCTAGATAAAGATCGTAGTCTGCGATGGACAGGACGAACAACAGGATGCATGCATTGAGCAAATCCGGTAGCACGGAGATGCCTGCCAAATACAGAGCCGCAACAAACGCGGATGCGGCAGCTTCGTGGGACGCATCGCTGGAAAATGCCACAGATGCCGAGTCGTGGGGGACAATCATCCCGAGAAGGGTGATTGCTAGCAGATGGAAAACCATGATTCGGTAAAATGTATTCTGGATAGCCCGTGAGGTAGCTTTTCGAACGTTTGGGAAGTGAGCCAAGCCACATCGCTCGCTTCCGATGTATGCAAACGTGGCAGATGACATCGTGGAGCAGGTTAGGTAAAACTTCTCCAGCAACGCGTGATCACGATGGTGCTGAGCGCCGAAAGTATCGGGGTACGACCAGTACCGAAATCCTTTTGTGTCTTGATCCGGACCGCCTCCCAGAGCAATTACGGTGGACAGTATCATGAGTCCAAGCATAACGACAAGCTTGAATGAAGAGACATAGAACTCAATTTTGCTCGGGAGGCGGTGGTTGATGAAGTTGAGGGTCACAATGATCGAAAGGAAAACCGTGATCCAGATACCAGGATTGACTCGCTCTGCACCCACCCAATACGAGACTACCAGCGCGGCAGCTGTGAGCTGGTTCGGTGTAACAACAGCATATTTCAGCCAAAATCTGCGAGAACAGTTAGGAAACAAAGCAAATGCAGCTCTCTTGACGAAGGGAGACTTACATCCAGCCCAAGCTGAATCCAAGTGCAGGATGACAAAATCGAACGGCTTGATCTGCAACGGTATACGGTTTTGGTAACCATGAACCCACTTCACCCAAGGCAGAGAGGACGAGGTAAACCGCGAAACCGACGATAGTATAGGAGATTATTATAGCTGCCGGCTATAATTGATCAATATCTTCCTCGGTGAGCTCCCTAGGGAAACTTACGCCGCTCCTGTGTTGGAGTCAGTGTCGGTCAGCATAGAGATCCGCTTAGTATGAGGAATGATGAGGAACCGATCTTACATGGACAATGCTCTTCCAGTACCAACCATCAAGCCCGTTCCAATAGCCGATCCAATGGCTGCAAGCCCGTGTTAACTAGAATGTACCGGTAGGTCCCCGTACGAGGTGGGGGATACAAACTGATGATGCTGACTTGACGGGGTGTCAAGGACCCGTATATATCGGTGAAGCCCAGGGCATGTTCACTCTGATGAGCTTCCGGGGTAGTTTGCTGATCCGGTGGCTCGGCGCTGATGGGCCCTAGCTCGCAAGCAGAGGATCTCGATCCGGGGCGGCGTCGCGGAAACATCTTTGTATATTTGCAAAAAAGAACAGTACAAATTCCTGGCCGTCGAGGTTGGATAAAGCAAATTAGTTAAGCCTCAGAACGTGAATAAAAAGATCAGAGGTCGAGTGAACAGCCCAAATGGCCCAGGAACCTGGCCCCGGGGGATAGTAGTGGTTATGTAGGCAAGTGCGAGTGTGGTATGCCCAGGTGGGAAAGAACGCCCTGGGAGGCACACTAGTTGGATCACTCACTATCTTCCTATCTGCTGCTCTAGAGTCGTCGCTAAACTGCACCTAGCCACAAGTGGCTTTGCACAGCTGCCAGCTGCCGCCAACTACAAACTGGTTTACGCTAGCCAAAAGTACATTACCGTGAAGGCCAAACCTAGCATTCTCATCATTTTACTCATGCTGAACAGATATGGCCACCCTCCACTCCCTCAAGCGGGCTCTTAGGCGAAAGGCCACTCTGACAGTGTCATCCCCGGAGCAGCCATTGTCGGACGCACAGTACACCGCTGGCTTCGATATCTTGGTGCAAGGACCAGGGTGGATGACCTACCAAGACTTTATTATCCCTCAACTTTCTCGGCTGCTAGCCCCTCTCTTCAACTCGCGTGTCAATATCTCGGTGCTAGAAATCGGACCCGGCCCGAAGAGCGTATTTGGATATCTGCCCAGTCATCTGAGGGGGAAAATCAGGAGATACGCTGCATTTGAGCCTAACGGCCTCTTTGCTACGACGTTGGAAAAATGGCTGTGCTCGGCATCAGAGACGGAGTCCCTGCTGCCCTGTTTGGAAAGTGCGCCTGATATCCGTCGGATTCCATTCGATTTGAACACAAAGAGCACTAACACTGTTACGCCTGATAGCTATGAAAAGTTCGACGTCATCCTATTCTGCCACAGCCTATATGGCATGAAGCCCAAAGCCCGGTTCATCGAGCGCGCGCTGGGAATGCTTGTTGAGCAGCCCAAAGGCGGAATGGTGGTGGTTTTTCATCGCGACGGAACCCTAAATCTCGACGGACTAGTGTGCCATCGAACGGCTTCTTTCCCTACCGGAGCCGTTTCCGTGGCAAATGACGATGAGGCATTGGACTCCTTTGCTCCTTTTATCGCGGGGCTCGTCATACAGGATATGGAGGCGGCCAAGGCTATCCGAGTGGAATGGCGTAAGGTGTGCCGCGCCTTGGGGGGTCGCGAGGAAGCCCACCCAAACCATCTCTTATTCAGCTCACCTAGCATGATGGTGGCCTTCACCCACAACGCAACTATGTTGAAGGAGCTGACAGCGCAAGTGCCATTATTGGAGGGAAACGAAACGGTGAAGAATCGGGAGGCTCGCCTTCACCATCCCGCCGCAATTGTTAGGCCAACAGAGATCCGACAAGTTCTACAATGCGTGAAATGGGCTCTGAAGCACGGGGTCAGCCTGACTGTCATTGGCGGGGGTCACAGCGGCCACTGTCTATATCGCAACGTCGTTTCGGTCGATATGAGCGCATTCGACCAAGTACACATTCTGACTGTCGAGGATGGTGAGCCCTTAGTTATCGCCGAGGCTGGCTGTAAGACGGGGGATATTGTCAACAAGACTATGGCGGCGGGCGTGACAGTGCCCTTAGGGGCCCGCCCAAGCGTAGGCGCGGGACTATGGCTACAAGGTGGCATCGGGCATCTGGCTCGGATGTACGGGCTCGCGTGTGACTCTATCGTCGGTGCCGTGATAGTCAGCGTCGACTCTAGCCAGGCTCTATGCATCGGCCGAGTGCCAAGTCAACACTGGCCGGTCGGTGCCGTGCGCCCAGAAAACGAAACCGAACTGTTATGGGCGGTTAAAGGCGCTGGGACCAACTTTGGCATCGTAATCAGCGTCACTTTCGAGGCTTGCGCGGCTCCAATCTTCTCGACTCGAAACTGGGTTATCCCGCTGAGTGACAACCTAGTGGCGCAGCGCAGAATTCGCGATTTTGATAACTTCGTCGCCAGGGAGCTCCCCCAGAACTGTTCTGTAGATGCGTATCTGTATTGGGACATTGGCCAGCTGCATCTTGGATTGACCATGTTTGAATCTTCCACGACTGGCGTCACCTCCGAAACACTCATGTCCTCGCCTACGCCCGTAGAAGCAATTTTCGGGCCGGAAGACAATTTTCAGGTCGTCGATGGCGTCGGCTTATTCGAGGCCGAGATGTACATGTCCGGAATGCACGGCGGGCACGGCAACAACAAGACCTCATCATTCAAGCGATGCTTATTCTTAAAGCACATCGGAGCATTGAACATCGCCAAAATCCTAGTGTCAGCCGTTGAGACTCGTCCCTCGCCACTTTCCTATCTCCATCTCCTACAAGGTGGCGGGGCTATCGGTGATATGCCGGCCGATGCAACTGCTTTCGGTTGTCGAGACTGGGACTTTGCCTGCGTGGTAACTGGCGTCTGGCCGCGCGACCAAGATGGAACCGAAGTCGCTCGAGCTGCCGTGCGGTGGGTGTACAACGTCGCGAGCGACTTGTTGCCCGTGAGCAGCGGAGTTTATGGAGCAGACCTTGGCCCAGACCCTAGAGACACAGTACTCGCGGCTAAGGCGTTTGGCCCGAACCTGCCACGTCTGGTTCGCCTCAAGCACAGCTCGGACCCGCATGATGTGCTGGCTTACGCCTGCCCGCTCCAGAAAGCGCCGACGCCGACAGAACAGAGACTTATTATTCTTGTCACGGGCGCATGCGGCGCCGGCAAGGACTATTGCGCCGACACTTGGGTCTCTGCATTCCTTGAATACACCCATAAAAGCCTGGTGGTGCGCGCAGCTAGCATTAGCGATGCAACCAAGCGAGAATACGCGGCAGTTAGCGGTGCTGACTTGGACTGCCTGCTACGGGACCGTGCCTACAAAGAGCAACACCGGCCAGCATTAACGGCGTTCTTCCAGAGACAGGTTCGGCGTCGACCTCGTCTACCAGAAGAACATTTTCTAAATGTGGTATCCGGCGCCGGAGACGTCGATGTGCTGCTAATCACCGGGATAAGAGATGAGGCGCCAGTCGCAGTCTTCGCGCATTTAGTGCCAGACAGCCGACTGCTCGATATTCGCGTCGAAGCTAGCCAAAAGACACGGCGCGGTCGCCGAGGCTGCCCTAGCGATAACGCCGATGGTGACGACGAGGAGGATAATGATAACGGCAGGCCAAAACTAGAGGCCTTGGACTATCGCCCCAGTCTCATCTTCAATAATGACGTGACCGGAAACGATGCGGTAAGAAGATTTGCCAAAGACTATCTGCTTCCCTTCTTCGATGAGGACCTCCAGCGACTCGCCAACATGGTGCGCCCGGTACCCGACTTTCCACGCCCGGGTGTCATATTCCGCCATGTGCTCAACATCTCCCAGCAGCCGGGTGGGCTATCACTATGCACATCTCTACTACAGAGTCATTTCACCGGTGACTGGGCTAAAGTCGATATGATAGCGAGTTGCGAGACTGGCGGTTTTATCTATGCGTCGGCATTGGCCTCACGGGTTGATGTACCTTTGGCGTTGATTCGCGAAGCCGGGAAACTGCCTCCACCCACAGTTTCAGTCCTTAAGAGTACATCCCACATATCTTCAATATCCGATTCAAAAGAGAATAAGATCGAGATAGAACGCGATATGATCCCTAGAGGCGCGTCGGTGATGGTTGTAGACGATGTGCTCGCCACCGGGAATACACTTTGTGCCGTGCTACAGCTTTTGGGTGAAGTTGGCATTGCTGATATCAGCGTCATGGTCGTGGCCGAGTTCCCTGTTCATCGCGGCCGGGAATTGTTGTGCCAGCGTGGGTTTGGCGTCAATGTTCAAAGTCTTTTGGTCTTTGATGGTGCCTAGGAAAGTCGAGAATGTTGGAATCTTAGAATCTCGGAATGACCGAATCTATTCGTTCTTTAATTTATTCGTTCTTTTTTGATAGACAATTCGCCCCTTCTAGGCTAGGTTTGTTCAGATCTCCGGATGGACAGAGGAAAGTGCCATGTCGTATTATTCCGTACTAAATTTTGACCGCCTTTCGCACCGCCAATTTACTATTACCTCCTTCGTACAAATTCTAGTAATTAATTCCTACAATATCAAACTGAAGGGTCAAAAAATTGAAGAGGATTCAATAGGAACCACGATGTGCAATCTGGACCGGCATGGTTTGAGGAAGGAAGGAAGAGAAAGAAGAAGAGAGAAATGGGGGGAGGGGGTTATTTATACCTTCCCAGTGGCTAAAGGCGAGGAAGGAACTGGGGTAGAGTTTTGACCAAAAGGGAAGGCACCTGAGCTGAGACGAGACAAGCATGCGTGAATAGCCACGGCCCACAGATGGATTGGGATATATTTTCTATATGCAGAAATCCCATGGGACAACCTTGGAATCGAAATTGAATGGCATAAACAAAAAATAGAAGCATTTCCTATGCCAGCTCTAAGGATCGCCACCAAGCCCATCGAGGAGGCATCAAAAGTAGCCAGCGTCTATCAAAAGGCCAAAATCACAAACGCCCAAAACGTTGTCAACACCCCTAAAAAAGCACCAGTCGGTTGCATACTGAGTTCCATGACCCCGTCAAATGGGGCCAGAGGGGGAGGAGAGAGATGTCATAAGTCTTTGTCAAATATTCCCAGGCAGCGGTTCGGGACTGGCGTTTGTCTGGAACAGTCGCTCCCTGGGTGAGGTGGAGAGGTAAAGCGATATACGTAAAAAGGGTTCCTATTCATGGATTCATCGCGACATAAGCGAGTCGCTCGATTCTGTGCGAGGGAATATGCGGGTGTAGAGGGAATCGCTGGACTCGGTACGCGGGAAGTGTCGTTGGTGCTTCCGTGAGATCACACGATCGGTGTAAATACCCTTAGCCGAGCCACGAATGACCGACTCGAGATATTCGCGGAAATTCGTGGGTTGGAATTCGGGGTACAGGTCCTGTGTGGTGTGGTAGCCGAGATACTTGGCGTACTCGGGGTTGTTGTCGCCGCGAATTCCCCAAGACAGTTGATATTCGGCCAGATACCGTGGAATGAACTTGATCGGGTCGAAGGGATAGGTTTCACTGGCTTGTCGGGCCGCCACGACTCTGCTGCAGATGGTTTCTTCGGGAACCTGTGCTCCGGAAAAAGAAAAATCGGTCAGCCACATTGATTCATTCCGGAGCCAAGAGTCTGTGCAACTTACGTAGTTTCGATCGATCTTCTCCTCGCTAAGTTCCTCCATGAGCTCGTAGATCTTGTTTTGCGAGGACACCAAGTTGTAGGCGAGGATCTTCTTGTTCAAAGTGCGAGGGTCGGAGATGATCATAGCCATGTAGCGACCGATGTCTCGCAAGTCGGTCAGTGCTGTGGGCATGTTGCCATCACCAATAATTTCATCGTTGCCGGATGTCATAGCGTAGTCGACACGACCGGAGGGGAGGCGGGGGTAGGCGAGCTGATACCACCAGCCGACATCAACGACGGTGTAGGGAAGCCACAACTGGCGGATCTGGTTGTAGACGATTTCTTTCTGTGCGTAGAAAAAAGACGTGTTAGTCTACTGACCAAGGTATTGTGCCACATTCCACATACCTCGTCACGCAACCACATGATACCGCCCGGTGGGCAAACGGTGATGAAACCACATGGAACGAATCGCTTCACGCCGGTCTTTTTCGCTGCCTTGGCGAGAGGGATCTGGTCCTGTTGTTCGGCAGGACCGACGCAGCTGATGACCACATCAATACCAGCCAACGCCTCGATGAGCTGCTCCTCTGGGGCCTTCAAGTCGCATTTCCGAACCTGGCATCCCCGATCCTGGAGGCGCGTGATAGCTGGCTTTTGGGCAGAGATAGGCCGAACAAGAGCGATGACCTCCTGTGTAGCGAGAAACGAAACAGTCAGTCTGGGGTCAATTGGTGGTCATGGAGGAAGCTCTTACAAAGTTACCGGTATCCAACAGCCCGTTGGCGATGGAACCTCCGGTTTCACCCGCTGCTCCAACGAGCAAAACCTTGGTGGACATAATTATTGAGGTTAAATCAAAATGGAGATGGTAGGAGGTTAAGATAAGAGGTAAGATTTGATGGAGGGGAAGGAAGGAAGAGAAGCAGGGATTGGGTGACAGGTTTAGGACCTGACGACGTTATAAATTCCCAAAGGCTCAACCCACTTTCTCATCCGCAGTAGTGGGTCAGTGGATGTTCTTTCCCCTCGTTTGAGGAGGAGGTTTTTTTCTTTTTGCCCCCTGTGTCATTATTGCTCTTGACTAGATATACATTATTAACATATATTATACTTCTATTTGGATAGTAATACTATAAATTTCAATCTGTACATATTATTCTCCTTCACGGGCCGGTGATTCGGGAAAACCCTAATAGGTCGGCGACGTTACGTCATATGTTACGGCTTCCCGGTCAAAGGAAATTCCATGGGATAATAATGATGTTTTGTAGAACAATAGTATATAGATAAATTATACTTAAATTATATATACATAGAGGATAGATATATTTGACTTAAACGTATAGATGTCTTTCCCTCCGATCAGGAGATCGTCGACTGCCTGTTTGGTCTAGTCCGAAATTACCTCGGAGACCCGTCAATCTCGTAGCTAACAAGGGCCCCTTTATAGCCCCTTGTTCGCCGTGCAGAATCTTGAATACCCACGTCAGAAATCCCGATCTGCGTGGTCACAGCTTTGAAGTCAGGTTTCACGCAGTCCCGTGGACAGAACCTGGGAAGTGACGAAATGGCAAGGCTTACTCAGTGCGTTTCATCGGTGGCGCAGCGCCTCTTTTGGGAGGGCTTTGGGGCGCCAATCATGAAGGACTCTTGGAGAATTCCAAGGGATCCTATATGTCGGATAGCACACGGACTAATTGCTTGTGACCACCCCAAGACCGAGCCTTGGGAGCCTTGGGAGTCGATCGCAAAATGATAACCTTGTAATAAGCCAAGGAGGGGTCAGCCACAACCGGGAGATCAGTGCCTGGCGTATTCCCCCTCCTTTTCTCACGGTATCAAAAAGTCCAATATTCAACTCTGCGACCCTTGGAACACATTATTTTTGCTGTTCGCCCGCATTAATTTTTGGATTTGGTGGGGTACAGTTGCTCGATTTTGGGGATTCTTCCCAAAGAAGTAACTGAAGGGGAAGATCTCGGGTCCTTCTGGTAATTTTCGCGGGGAATGCAGCATGGTGGGAGGGCCTAAACATGATGATGTTCTGGGCTGGACACACAATTCTAACCAATGCCATCACGTCGAAGACTGATCGTCGTTATGGGCGGCTAGTTGAAAGAAATGGCGAAAATACTGGGGAATTACAAGATAGACAACTAAGACCTAGGCGACGGCCAGCAGACCAGGAGAATTTGAACAAAATTCAATTCTCGAATCCCTTTTGACTTCCCGCATAACCTGCACTGCAGACCAATAATGCCTCGTAGCACTGCTGGTCGACCCCAGCTTGGGCTCGGGCTTTCATTGCAGCCGTTGCTAGTCCGGATTAGGGTACGGAGTACATACGCCTTGACGTCTTCGATACGACAAGATTCCATTACTGCATGTGAGCTTCTATGTTGTAGATTCACTTGAAGATGTCGGCATACCTTCTACAATAAGTCACCCTACGAAAATTATCCTTGAAATATCTATTTTGTTATTGCTTGGCAGTAAGGAAACTGCGTTGATTTGATGCTGTTGGCTTAGGGTGTAAATAGGCAAGATCAACCTAAGGAAAAAATTGATTATTTACGCTCAGGAATAATTCTTCAACTTCTTCCTACGCTTTCACTTCCCTCGTCTCGGCAGCCGGTGTCCCCAGTGCTGCGGCTTACGGTTTGACCTGCTTGTGGGATCTACACTCATTCAACGCTGTCCCAAACTAAATACGTAGCAAATTGGTCTCTCTCTCGCATACGCGGGGATAGTATCAATGCCGGGAGATCTTGGCTAGGTATATTTGGCTTTTTATATTGGTAGGCACAGACAGGTCTCATTCCCATCTCTCTTGATCCTCTACATTATGTCTCATTCACCTCAGTTTGATCTTACCTATCTCTTACTACTCTCTCCCAATGTATGTTGACTTCATCTTATTTATATACAGTGTTATCGGTTTTATTGAAGTTCACAAGATGGAAAGTATAGATGGAAAATATATTTGCTATACCATAGAGTGAAAGTACTAAATGCCCTTGATCACCACCAAAGTTCGACTGCTCAAGCGGGCCACTGAACAACAGCCATGGCTTCGACGGCAGGCGCTCTGCGCTGGGGCAGAATAGCATTGCGGTGATGTGCGAGAGCACCTCTGGGTGTTTGATGACTGTCATATTCAGGGCTGCGAGCAGAGGGTCTTGGACGTGAGATTGGAGGAAGTGGTGCCTGTGATCCGGGTCTGTGGTTAGCGTAGCTGTTCTTTTCTTTAAAAAAAAATCTATAAACGGGTACATAGTAAGTAGCATTCAATGAACTGTCGCTCCTCATGTATCCATAGCGTCCAAAAAGGCTTCATAATGTTCACCCCTAGCCGTTGTAATATCCATAATCTCCTTCTCTGTCAGACACGGTTCGCACGGCTCATACTGATAGGTTCTAATGTGCTCGCCCTTGAACAAAATTTTGATTGTCCGCATCCTCTGCTTTTGTCTCTCGTCCTTGATCTCGGCCCACCGGGCCTCCACTTCCGCGAGGTGCTTCTCTCGGCTTCTTTCCCCCATCCGCCATGCCGCAATCTGGTGGCCGAGAGAATTGCTCGGCTCATGCGCCCATCCCATACCCCAGTCGGGGACTTCTGCAAACGCTGTCTCATCTGCTACGGCGCTCTTCCATTGCCAGTGGGTCAGCGCCCTAATATCATCTTTTGAGCGGCATAGATTCAGGATACTTCGGGGGGTGAGGTAGTGTTGGCGGATGTGGAAATCCACTTGGTAGTGGGCGAAAAGAACGGTGGCTTCATCTATTGGCTTGCCTGACTCAGCCTCAGCCTTCTTGAGAATGGTATCAATCTTGTCGTAGTAACGCTGTTGTTGGGCAGGGGTAATATCTTCCCAGAATGTCGTATTGTTACTTTCGTGGACTACTACGTCCGGGTCGAAAGGGGAGATGTAATCATCCACTGTGCTTTTGCTGGCGAAGAAAGGTGGGTATTGCGACGTGATATATGAGCCTTTAGCAATATCTGCATTCATCATATATGGAATAATGTGTAAATCTCTGCATTGGGTGCATTCGAGGGCATCTTGTAGAGCGGCACTTTGCAATGACTTCGGTTTCTCAGCAAATGGACCATGCAGGAGCTGTTCGCTGGTGAGGAACTGTACAATTTTTTCCTTGACTGCCTCTGTCCACTTTTTTCTTGGCGCAAGTTTGCACTTGCTAATGCGGTTTTTATCTCCCCGTGTAGGAATTCCCATGGTGGATGGTTGCGTGAGAGTACACACAGTACGGTTGAACTGATAATTGAAATAAGGTATATGCGAAGTTTTGGTTTTGTGATCTGATCGTGAGGTGAGAAAGACTTGAGGGAAGGGTGATGCAGTGTGGCATGCATTTATACAATGCATGAAAGGCCTTTGTGTCGCCGTCGTGGACGAAGGCAGAGAGAAAACAATAGATTCCATGATCTTAATTTAAATCCGGACGAACAAAAGATGTTTGGTTTTGATTCGAGTCAAAGAAAGCAGAGCGGGTAAACAATGAATAGTGTTTCACTGCACAATGAGATACTTGGATATCCTATGAGCGCGGGAGAGCTGTAGCATCAATCTAAATATAGGAAGCATCTTCCCTAAATATAAGCCTTTTCAGGAGTTTCAAGTGTTATGACGGACGTGAAAGGTCATATGGGGAAGGCGCAATTACGCTCGGGCGTGACTGGACATCGTGAATGGACATCGTGACTTTACGAGATCATCGGGTCGAGGAATACTTAAACTAGGAGGTTTGCCCTATGATAAATTTGGTAATTTAGGTTCCATCTACGCGATGTCATTGATCGAGTAAAGGACTGGCTATCTATTGGTTTTAAGCATATTGATATGGGTTTATATAGGAGACTAGACATAGTGAAAATAGTCAACGCTTGCTGTTGAATGAGCCTAGATATTATTTTTTACCAGTTTGGCAATTCCATCAGCCTATGGTTCACCAATCCACAGTAGTTGTTAGATGTCGATTTGTGTTCCTCTTCAGCATTGCTTCTTCTTCCCTTCCTCCTCCCCAAATCCACACATGCATCCTTCTATCTTCAACACCACCCGTTCACTCTTAACAACCATCTGCGACCAAGAAGGTCATCATGGCAGAAGCTTCTCTTGCCTTTCCAGCAATTTGCCTGACCCTCTCATTCCTCTTCGTCGTTGCCGTCTATAATGCTTCGGTTGTGCAACACCTCGGTGCCTTCCATCGTCGTGTCATCCTCCCCGCGTACCAACACATTGCGCGCAAGCTCTTCAACCGTAATCCTGGCAACCAAAACCTACCAAACCGCATGCCCGAGGCAGGCTACGAGCCAATCAACTTCGATGCCAAAGATGAAGAAGAACAACACCCCCCACCTCTCACGACTTCATCCATGGCATCACCTGACTATCATGGATACGGCGAAAGCCCTTCTCGCGACACAGTCAATATGTTCCCAGAAAGCGGTAACGAAACTGAAATCGACGGTCACGGCTTAACCACATCATATGCTGGAGGCCCATACCGTCCGCGACGCCGGCCCACCTTCGCGGATATCGGCGAGCTCCCCACCCACAGCCCATCCCCAAGTCCTCCTGAACCTGCAGTGTCCTCCGACGAGTATGACTCTGACTGGTCCAACTCCGCTGTTGACGAGGCGGTCTTCGAGCCACGGAACCCAATCGATGATATCCCCATCTGGGAATTCGAAGTCGAGCGTCCTATTTATACTATTGACCACCAGGAACAAAGTGGACCAGTGGCTTGGTTGGATGAAGTTGTTGAGTGGACATCGCAGGGCGTTTTTGCCTTTGTTGCTCCCGATATCCTTGAACAACGGGGGTGAGGAGTATATGAGGCTTTGGGCAACAGTTACATTCATGGGCTTGGCAGAATTTCCGAGCACCTGATGAGCTGAGCGATAATTCTACTTTCCTAGGTCATTATTCAACTTGACTTGAAAGAAAGGTCATTTCAATCTTCAAGTTCCACCTCGTATGACTTCATGTTGCTGGTTACTTCGTAGGTGGTAGGTGTTTTCATCGAAGCAACTGATCGACTCGGTCACGTCGGTCTATAGCCCTGTCACGCGGGGGTAGGTCGCATTCCAGATGTCATTTGCGGGGCTTATCAACACTAAAAGCGCCACGCAAGGGATTGAGCCATTTCTTTCTACAAGGATGCCATGGTCCCATAGCGCTATTGGCTCGGCAATCGCGCACAAGTTGAAATTTGGCTGGTCGTGCCGGTGATGGGAAAATGCTTCCGTCGGTGTCTGGCATCGGTGTATGTTAGGCACCATTTCACCATGCGAGTCATTCTAGACATGCTGCCTATTGAGCGGGGAGAATACTTTGATTCGGATTTGTCCATCTAAACTGTTTTTTATCGTTACGTTCGTCTATCGTCATGTTTGGATTAAAGTCACCGCATCTCCCCAAAATTTACGCATCAAACCAAAGATCCCGCTTTTAAAATTTGTTATGAGAGAGAATTTAGGGGGCACAGTAGCCACCATCGACGATGAGATCAGCGCCGGTAGTGTAGGTGGAAGCATCGGAGGCAAGGTAGAGATAGGCACCCTTCAGCTCGTGAGCTTGGCCCTCACGGCCCATGGGGATCTTGTCGCGCCAGATATTCTTGGTATCTTCGGGCACGAAGCTGGAGATCTCAGTCGCAATGTAACCGGGGGATACGGTGTTTGCGCGAGCGTAGCGGACCCATTCGACAGAAAGAGACTTGCCTGGGAAGGTGTTAGCGGGGGATGAAGCCGATGGAGTCTGAATAGCAACTTACATAGATGAATGACGGCAACCTTAGCGGCGTTGTAAGCGGCCTGCATCTGGGGGAAGTTGACAATATGACCGCTCATGGAGGCAGTAGCAACGAAGCTGCCGTATGTGAAGTTGGTGAGCTTGTTGCCGTTGGCATCGGTACCTTCCTCCTTCTGGCGGCGCCAGTGGTCAGCAGCAGCCTTGGCACAGTAGAAGGTACCGTCGAGATCAATGGCGACAACATCGCGGTAGTGGTCGAGGGGGCCGTCGACCATGGGTCCCTGGGTCCAGGGAACACCGGCGTTAGCAATAAAAACGTCGAGACGGCCATTGAATTCCTTGACAACGTCATTTACGGCCTTCTCGACAGCCTTTGCATCGGTGACCTGAACCTGATAAGCCTTGGCTGTGAAAGAAATCGTGTTAGAAGGATGTGGAACCAATTACATGGCGTAGATTCGTTACGCACTCTGAACACCGTACTGTTCAGCAATCTCGGCGGCCCTCTCGATACACTTGGGGTTGCTATTGTACCACATGGCAACATTGGCACCAGCCTCGGCCAGACCCTGAGCAACGGCCAAACCTATACCGGCGCCAGCACCAGTGACAATGGCAGTCTTTCCCTTGAGAGAGAACATGCTCATGAGACTGGGGTGCTCAGGAGCAGTGGTGTTATCGTGGACAAAGAGTCCATTTTCGGTAATGGGGTTAGCTGCCATTGTAGTAAGAGAAGAGTACACAGAGGAAAAAGGACAAAGGTGAAAGGGGAAAGTAGGGGTAAGTTCGGGGGATCACTTAAATATAGAGCTCATGAGGGGCAACTCTAGAGGCCCCAAGGTGATAGACGGTGAGCGATGCGCTGGCGGGGAAATCGGACCAGACCGTTGGCTTTCCCCCTTCTTATATATAGACCTTGGTGGGGAGCTGTGGCATTGTGTCTCGATAGCACTGGTCCATGTGGATAGTGGATAGGCAATGACCATGCGGAGTAGTTGACAGGATGGAATGAGATACATCATAATTTTATATGGTCAGATAGACCTATAAACCTGTTCAAAAGCCAGGCCTATTAGAAATTGAAAGAGGCGCTATTCTCACCTTCTGCCCACATGAGGCGGTGAAAACTGGGGTAACGCAGATCTTTGAGCTGTTCAACGTGGAAGTTGCACTCTACATTTTCCCTGCAAATATACTGTTCAAAGCTTCAATGCGGATTTACACCTATGATTCGAGCTATAGGGAACAATCTACCTCAGACTAATACATACTTGGCCACTCTTCTGGAAATGGCTAAGGATGCCGAGGTCCCAGGAAACTTGAACCCCCAGGAGGACGACATCCATTCCGATGCCCCGACCGCAGAAGAAAGTAGAGATGCTTGAACTGGCTTTTCATAAGTTATGACTGGAAACTGTAGAGATTCAAAGTCCTGCTATCGGTAGGGTCCGACTGAACTCGAGAACCATGCGCCCAAGGGGTAACTATCCTGGTCAATGCATTATCACGCTACAATCCAATGAAAACTCCGCATCTATATCGTATACTAATTTATATTCCAGCATTAACAAAGCCATTCAGTTGGAATCAAAATGGATCACTTATCCGGACATTAATAGGGTTGGCCAAAGGCGCGCACTGACTGATCTTATTGATCGCCGGAGTATCATCGAAGGCGACAAGTGGAAAAGCGTTATCCATGGTTGGACACTTTCTTGGGGGCTATTCGCCATACATATAAACACTAGAAATATGTTTAAACGGACACCCTAGATTCCATCGAACAAGGATGTCAAAGAAGACGTGGAAAGGACACTCGAAAAATGGCGATAAGTTCGTGTCAAGTATAGACTTCAATTGATTAGGGCATTAAACATCCAATCTCTCTGTACTGATTGTCAGATGTGCCGATGGCTTGCTGTCACAATTGTATTCGGTGGCGTTGTCATTGCTGAAACAAGATTGAAGGGGGTAGTGTGGCCGCCAGCATTCCTTGCACCGGGTGATGATGAATGAGCATTCCTCGGCTGGAATCAATGTTCCCATAACAAACGGTGGTCCCTTTGATGGAATGCTGGCAACTCTTGTTGTTTCCTATTCCTGAGAGACTTTGTTGTGTTCCATGAGGATGAAGTTTCCAGCTCTGTGAAGCCTCACTGTTGCAACATCGCATGTTCAAAACCAATCCACCACTCACGGATCGTCTCCGCCAATTGCGTCTGTATAGTCTCGGAATCAGCCCAGTGACACGCCAGCGAGGCGACCATGCTGGCGCTGCCCGCCGTCATCGCCATAGCCGCTTGCGGCGCGGCCATCTTCATTGCCCTCTCGGTGGTCAGCATTATTGTCTGGGTCAGGTATCGCAAAGAGCGCCATACAATGAGGCTGATAGGCCTCACCCAGAGACAAGGATGGAGCAATGGGGGCTTGCGATCTGCCCCGGTGGACACCTTGACTGAACTGAGCCGGGCAGAAGGGAGCATATTAAGAGCGCATGGGCAGCTTCCATATGGTAAACCGTCAGAATGGGGACAATTAACGTCGAGAGAAAGTTTGCATCGTCCGAAAAGCGACTCGGAATCATCTTTTGTATTCACTGAGAAAGCACGATCTCTCCGCAATTCCCTTTCTCGATCTCGTTCCAGGCGCTTATCACGATCATCCCATAAACGCATGAGCTCGTTAGCTACGTTGAGTGAATCACAACATCTTCCTAGTCCGCCACCTAAAGCATCAACATCAATATCAAAACAGGACGTCCCACTTTCGGCTGTCGAGGGAGTTTTGGAATTGCCAGCAGAGAGAACTCCAGCGCAAACACCAGATCCCAACGAAGATGATACTGGATTCCATCTAGGTATGAAGCCTGTCTCACCTGGATGGCCTCTTCCGGCACGAGAGCGGTCAAGTCTATTTCCTGTTTTGAAAGACCGTAACTCGTCTAGCGTGTTTGATCCAACCGAAGAATCTCCTACTCGTCTTCGTGGGGGAAGTATTGCTAGTCAAACTGCCGGGATGATGCCCGGTCACCCGGTACCTCCTCCCCCACCAACTGCATATCCCCCAGAGAGATTTAGTTACGCTAGGAATGACTCCGTGATGAGACTTTCCTCCATGAGTCTTGATACTACCAATAGCTCAATTTTGGATGACGGTAGAAATGGTCCTAGGTCGGCTGACACGGATCTGACCTCACCCGTCTTCTCCTCAGGCACGTTTGTGCCTTTCAGTGCTGCAGACGTTGGAGTCAAAGATGGTCGGAGGAGTTTCATTGCCACGAATACTTCCATTCCTCCTATGCACAACTTCCCTGTCCGCTCCTCCTCGACAACTGAAACTCGTCATAAGTCTGCCTCCTTGTCACCTCGAAGAAGTTTGACAACTCACCACTCCGGCCTCTCCAGCGATCGTTTTGCTTGTGCCCCACGTCGAACTGACTCCATGTCTTCGTCTAACCCCCCTTCAAGACATGCGTCTCTGCGGTCTGGGACTCCAGTGGGGCATTTGGGATATCCAAATTCAGCCCCGTCATGGCGATCATCAGGCTCTCACATGCCCTCTGTGCCACATGTCAATCAATTCCAAAGCTGTACGGACTATGAGAGTGACGAAATGGTGAACGACCCATTCTACGTTGGCTCGCCTGGGGGTGGGACTCTGTTCCACCCGGTCAGATCACCAGGCAGTGCAGGCAATACTGCTAAGCCACCAAGTCCGATGCAACGTAGCAGTCTCTCTCTAAAGGGTAATCTTCCCTCTGCACTCAAGGGTGGAAATCCACATCGCAAGGGTCACCGACGTCAAAACTGTGTGCGTATTTCTATCCATCCACCCATGACGTTTGGGTCATCGACATTCTCTCCTACCGTCGAAGAGGAACCAGAAGACTTCGACAAAATGGAGGAGCTGGATCTACGCGAGACCACAATCAATAACCCACCAAAGCCCTTGCCTTCGCTGCCACCAACTACACGGTCTCCTATGTCCTCTTCCAGGCGTAGCAAGTACGGCAGTCGACATGGCAAGCCCGGACTAGGCTCTCTCGGGCCACTAGTCGAGGAGCCACAGCCCCCGATTGATGACGACAGCCATTGCAAGAAGAGAAGCCATGCTCCATCTGCCATGGCTGCCAATAAGCCTCCATTCGAAAACAGTCGCGCTCTCCCTGAACTGTTCACATCTCTCCCTTTGTCTCACGGCAACTCACTCACCCACACTCCTTCTCCTGAAAGAGTACCACCTGTATGGGAACTGTCCGAAACTCCATTGCCATCCCACGAGAACTCCCCTGCCATGGGTAGCCCACGACGCTCAGCCGTAAAGGGGCCTCGCAGCCAACCCGCCGTCATTCCAGCTCGAAGGCAGTCGACTGGCGCCCCCTTAACCTCCTTCCATCATGCAGATAGTCCTTTGGCCTCGTCCAACCGCCTCCCCCTTGTCATGAGTATCACAGGGACAGAAGGTAGTGACTGGCGCAGATCCACAGACTCACTCCAACGCACGAAAACAGATGCTACAAATAGCTCATCCCGCCGAGATCGTGTTTCAATCTCCAGTTTGGACAACGGGCTGGGTCCCATTGGCGGCTCTTCACTCTACAACACACGCCGGTCCTCAATAGTCAAAGATCGCGTCACTATCTTTGAGGATTCCAACCAGACCACCTCCCCTCCTAACCTTCACGTGCAGGCCCCAATTGGGTCGTTCCGCACGCCTGAGTCCTCCCCCATCCGTGGCAAGAACAGTGTCCCCCGTTCCACGCCAACCAACCAACAATTACCGCCTCATATGTCGAGCCACCATGCACCCCCGACTCCTACTTCTCCCCGCCGAGGGATGACTACTCCAACGGGCAAGGGGCTCGGACTTGGAATTGGAACTGCCACGCCTGCTAGCCTTTATGACGGCGATGGGTTCCTACGTGAATGAGCTTAATTTGGCTGTGTCTTTTTGTAGAGTTTGAAAGCGACAGTTTTCTTTTGATTCATTTTTGATTTTTTTTTCTATCGTGCAGTATCTGATACTGATGTTGGCGAAAAGCTTCAGTGTCCTTTTCTTCTATCTGTTTTTATTTGTTCTATTACTTCTTATCTCGCTTGTCGCCTGGGGGTCGGTCTTTTTCTTTTGTTTTCATATGTTTTCTAAGGTTGATATTCATGAGACTCCAATCATTCTCTACCTATGTTTCCTTCAACAATAAGACACAGCGAAATGATCCATTGGTAGTATACTACGTAACCACTCAAGTATTTTGAACGCCAATCCCACACCGTGTATTCCATATTCCCTTCAAAGCGGCCTGATCGAAATCAGTCCGTCTTCCGCCACTTTGTCTCGTCCTCATCTCCATTCTCTTCGACACCATTCTCCTCCTCTCGAGACCTAACAGTCCCCGCGCCAGGCCCAAGAGGGAAAGAAGGCGGCTCACCGGCAGCAATCCAATTCCCATCCGCATCAAAGAACTGATCCATATTTTCCGCAGTGATCCATCCAGAGCTTCCATCAACAGGCGGGGGCAAGTCACCATTACCAAGCTGGAAGACCCCATCGTGCTCCTCAGCTGAAATGAACTTAGGTACATCCTCCTCGTCGTCCTCATCGCCTTGCTCAACTGGGTCAGGGTGTAAATTGGAGCATGCCGAGACAGCATTGTAAAGCTGCTGCGTGGGTGTCTCCGTCTCCTCCACGCCCTCAGCGGACTCTTGTAGCGTGGCGTCGGGAGGCAGCACCACTGTCATTGTAATGCATTCCTCTTCGTCGTCGGCAGAGGGCGCACCCGGCGTCGCGACCTGCATGTACAGGCCCTGGACTTCGGCGTCGGTGTCTGGGACGCGTAGCCGTTGGAGTGCGTGTAGTGAGATTGAGGGGTAGGGGATTGACACGCCTGTTGAGGCGGTGCGAGAGAAGAGGAGGAACTTGCTGTTGAGGGAGGAATTGGTCAGTCGGTTATCTGGTCTTGGACGGAAATGGGATTGGTAGACTCACTCGGATGTCACCCAGGTATCCACGTCGGAGATTGCGACCTCCTTCTCATCGCCATCCTGCTGGTTCTGGCTTGCGGTGCTGTCGTTTGCACCGTGCTGGCCGCGCAGGGCATTCAGCGCTGGGGTGGCAAGTAGCTCGCGCTCAAGAATCACAATCTTACAGCGCTGGCTGTGGTGGTACAATACTGGGGGTCCGGAGTAGAAGGAGCTTGGGGTGCGCGATTGGTGTTCAGCCAGCGGCACGAATGAGGAGGCTTCGGGGGAGCTGCTAATGGCCTCCATATTGTAGTATATGTGTGATTGTAGAGAGAGAGTGAGTGAGTGAGAGAGAGTGAGTGAGAGGGAGCGGGAGGGTTGAATGATATGACAATGGTGCTTTCTGTTGGGATGAAATGAAAAGAGCTTCCGGCGCGGGGTGGATCTTTTCAGTGAGCTTGGGTGGACTCTCACATGTGTTATCTAACACGATTGGGTCATTTTCAGTATAACGAAAATAATAGAAAGCAGAAGTACAGAAATGAAAAAGAAAAAAAAGGAATAGGCTGGTTTGAACGGCATACATAACAATACATACCTATCTATATATGTGATGGACGCGGAGTCCTACAGGTCTACGAGAGAAGAGATGATCAACAGAGACCTGAGTGAATAACGATAGATACTGATGATAATCTCTAACTACTACCATGAAGCTGCGTCTATACAGCTTCATGGGACAAAGAGCAAAGGCACAAAGCCTAGAAAGATCTAGCCAAAGGAGATCAAAGACCAAAGGAAGATCTGCCACGAACTGCATGAAGGCACTGCTCGCATGAATGTCGTCAAATATATCGACGAATGGGTGATCCATATTCCCAGTGGCTCTCACCTCCAGAGGACTGACTATATATATATGGCATCTTGGGGCCGGCCGCGATGCGACCCTACCACGGCCTCCACACACCTTAGAGAACGAAGTATGAATTGAACAATCCATTAGATTAAATATCGGAATTAAAGGAAGAGGAAGAGTCATTGAAATAAGAAAGTCTATAGGTAGAACATAATAAAGAAAGAACACTAAAACATTATAGTGAAAGGTTAAGTTAACATTCGGTGTATCCCTAGGCCTTTTTAGAACTACCGCATAGGTACGCAGGCAATATTAGTTATATTTAATACGATAATAATGATTGAATCCGCTTAACTCGTACTTGGTAGTATCTTTAATAATCTTAGCGCTGACAGTCAAAGTCCCACTACCACCACGGCAAAGCGAAATTGTCGCAGACTCGGGAGATTGTTAAACTGCTTTGACAAGGCCATAGAAGAGCCCAGTGCTGGAAAGGCCACCCGAAACATAGTGTATCCTTTAGAGACCTTATTTCAGAGGTTGATGCACGGTGCCACATTGAGAATTCGATTCCCAGGCACTCGCGTGATGTAAAGAGGAATGAGGGATTAACCCCTTGCAAGACCATCCTTCATCATTTCACGCCTAGGCCGCCGAACGCCCTATCCAACTCCTCCCCATCGTTATGTGGTACCATAGACGGCAATTGCGAAGAGCCCTGGTCAGGGGAAGAGCTATCCAGAAGGCTTGGATGGGCATCGCCTTGTACGTCAGGGGAGGCACTGGCCCGGCTAGGCTGAAGGAGCTTTTCCTCACGGTCGAGCCACCCAGGAGCGACGCGTCTTTTTTCGGCTAGCTCGCGTTGTTTAGTTGATTCTTTCCATTCGTTGATCGCTTGGTCCGCGTTGGCACGGGTCCTATTCAAATGTTGTTCGAGGGAGTGGCACGCGGCGAGGACGTCGTCTGGATGAGCTGCGTGCTCACCGCTCGGTGAGACAACATAGCGAGCCTTACCATCCGGGCTGCTTGGATCGACTGTCACTGAGGGGGGTAGAGATGAGGGGACAGATTTGTATGTGTAGGGTAACGTGACGGAGGTGGGGAGGCTGATGAAGGGAGAGACGGTCAGTGGGACCTGGGCGAGGAGAGGGTGCGGACCTGGAAGAGTTTTAGCTATATACACACGAGCATGATAGAGATACTTACGATAGGAGTCGTACATGGTTGGGTTGTCGAAGGTGAGTCTGATCAAGTGCGGAGTAACGGAGGTGGCATATCACGGGCCCGGGGAGCCGTGGTAAAGCACAACATTCACATCTTACGCACTATTTAATCTACCAATGATCTGATAAGAAAGTATGCCCAGCCATCGATTTGTCTGTCAAAGAAGAACGAATAAAAAAACAATATGGTCATTCTAAGATTCACATTCTCGACTTTCCTAGGCACCATCAAAGACCATAATTATATACTCTTTGCCTTTTACAAGTAGAATCTGAGGACCTGTGAAAGTGACGCCGAAAATGACAGCCTCCGGCGCCAGAAACGGCCGCCTTTCCACCCGTAACTTTGGACGGCGAGCCGCCCCGCCGCCCTGTGCCGCCCCCTCGCCGAAGTTGGTTTACCCAACTAGACCAAAATATGAATCCGTACCCAGCCTCGTGGGTTGTGGTTTATAATCGAACTCTCCCCCGTAAACCATAGACGCCTGGCTGGGGGCGGTGCATGAAGCTCTGTTGCCTGGCTGTGCGGCCAAGCTCTGGGGGAAATACTCCCAGTTCGATCGTCCTGGCATGCCACTCTCATCACTCCTATTTTGCTCTTCTGGTGGAATCTCATGGGGGAACTGATCATCATCAAGATTATCGAGGATAAGAACCCATTTCCCGTTTTTCTCATCCTGTAGGCAATCACGAAAGAGCCTGAACACATTCGCCTTAGGATTCTGCCGGCCGTATCTCTTGACTTGGTCGGCAATATCTCGACAACTCTGCTCGAAACGGGTTGCATTACTCGCATGAATCCAGAATACATGTGTCGGGCGATTGATCTCGAACTCGATAAGAGTATTCGATAGCAAGCTGGGATTTTCTTCCACGCCGTCAGCATTGAGAAATTCACCGGCGATCTTGAACTCACCCAACACCACCTAAACCGACAAGGGCTATCCTTAGATCCCATTATGGAGCATTTTTCATCAATATGACCGAGCAGTGTTCCACGATCAAAAAAATCCGGGTCACGGCGAAATTGGACGGTCGATAAAGGGCTCATTTACCCCTCCAGTTGTCAACCACGATCCCAGACTTCAACTTAAGCACGCTATGACCGTGCCGCCATAGCTCCTCGCCCTCCCACTAGGCCCGATATCTTCGACTATTACCTCATAAAAGAAAAAGTACCTAGCTTGGCTTTCAGATAACACAATCCTCTGGGGCCGTCGAGCCAAGAGAAGTTCGCATTCAATAATAAAATAATAATAATAAAGCCACTCATCTCGCCACTATCGATCATTCGAACTCGTACAGTACTCTAGTTACGAAAATAACGCATTTCTCATCCCTGCGAGCTCGAACATTAGGACCGCACGGCAAACAATGGCCGAAGCCATAAATCTGGCGATAATCTGTGTGCTATCAACCCATCCTAGGGAATAAATTTAGGTCTTTTGTCTCTTCAATGTAGTATAAAAAGCTTACCTATAAATACCAAAGACGAAAATGCAATTGTGCCATAAAGAAGATGTGCGACCGTTCCGACCGATGTTAACCACGAGATGAAAATAAAGGCTATATTCTCCTCTTTCCAGTTTAATGCAAGCTTTTCGTGCGTGATGCATGGTCTGAACTCGTGCTGTATCCACTCAGTGGCCCGAGTTTTGATACTTCGAGTTGTTCCCGCGCCTCTTATTGTTTCTACTCGTAGAGCAAGAGAAAGCATGCCCATAAGATGGAGGCATATCGTAATAAATACCCAGACAATTGGATACCATGTTGTGCTACAGCTGATATTGGTGATGGTCCAGAGTCCTGTATAATAGCTGGCAGTAGTCACATTCGCTATGGCAGCAATGACGATGAGGTACTCGGTAAGTATGAGAATCGCAGCTCGAAAGTTGGACAGGGTTGGAAGGCGGTTTAAAAGCAAACGGCCTTCTCGTTCCTTCAAGTCTGCCACTGGATTCGGATAGACAAAGGTCGGAAGAGGGTTCACGGCGGGTGACCCAAAAGCTATCAGGACAGCAAGTAATGGCCTCCGTCTCGAGAGAAGTGCTATCTCAGCTGTAGAGGAGCCCAGAAAGGTCAGAATTGTTGGCATAAGACCTAGTGCCACTGATGCGCTTGCCATGTTTCCTTTGACAGCTTCGCTTGTATTTGCCAATATACAGCTGAGTAGGTCTGTGCAGGTCGTACTGTAAAGTGAAGTTGCCGCTTGTTGCGCAGCATACAAAGTTGCGCATTGGTCATTTCGAATATTTATAAAATAATCGTTATAAATAGGGAAAAAGTGGTGAAAGCGTGTATTTGTAGCTACTGCTGGAGTGGGTGCTGCGACGAATGCCACGAAGCCGAGGAGAAAGTAACGTGTGGCCATGATCAAGGTAGCGTGTCTTAGCCTCGAAGCAAAGATTGAAAACGATTACTGAACCATAGAGAGCGGAAGGAGCTCAAGCTAGACAGAGATCTTCGCGTTATAATCGGGAGAAAGGGTTTGCGACGAGCTACTCGCCAGCCGAGCCGGACCCATTAATAATATAAAGATCGCAGTCAACTAATCTATTTTAGGTACTATACCTACTCTATATAAGCGAGGGCTGACTCG
The DNA here is from genome assembly GCA_911456345.1 of Penicillium egyptiacum. NCBI lineage: Eukaryota > Fungi > Ascomycota > Eurotiomycetes > Eurotiales > Aspergillaceae > Penicillium > Penicillium egyptiacum. The sequence continues at coordinate 665,319 of CAJVRC010000866.1, read as the reverse complement.
GAGCCAATACGGCTATCTTGAGTAGCTAGTTAAGGAAGAGGAGAAGATGAGGGAATACGAGGTGATGCCAAGAATGATGCTGCTTGTGAAGTGTGATGTGATAATTCAGCTGCTTATAGGATTGTCCGTAGTCCTCCGTGCAGAGCGCACTCTAGGTTGTCATTTGATGCCACCAAAGCCATAGGTTAGGCAGAATCCTAGTCATTGTGCGCTTGCTGCAGCTAGCAGCCTCACCCGTCTGATAGGTGGTGAGTTCACCACTGCCGAAAACCTCAGCGCTCACAGAATCCACACGTGTCCTGGACATAATCCATTGGATGTGATGGCACCACATGAGTTCGCTTCTCACGGGCTTGGAAGCACCAATTACCTTGGAGGTGGTGACATGCTGTAAACTCATGGGAAGATTGTGATAGGACAGCAACCGGCAGGGGTCCAGGATTGTCAGGGGTGTCACAGTCCGCTCAGCCTACTTGGGGTTGGGTGGTGCAGATGCTTCTGCGAATACCGAGAACCCCCTTAGAAGCGAGAACCAGCTCATACCACTCATGATGAGAAAGGGGAACGGAGTCACGGAGCAGATCGTCAAGTTACTGCGCGCAAGGCGGCTCTCCACGCGTTACTTGTGGAAACCTACTGCAGGTTTTCAAACACTTCCACTAAATACTTGTACTGGATTGACGCGGCAGAATGCACTCCTTTCTTACGTGACCCCTTGTTTCCCGTCACGCGATCGCTGACCCTAAGTCCTCATCGCACAGTAGATCCGCCATCCCCCCGGCTTCTCAATGTCCACCGCGCCATTGCACTTATCATGAGACTTAGCGGCTCTGGCGAATATATTGAGAGGGTCCTTGGTGACATGGAGAAGTTGGGTATCAGAGAAGATGGACCGATACATTTGGCATATCTTGCAGGCCTACGACTTGAAGGGTGGTTAGATACCCTATCTGTGTGTTAATGTCTCAACTGCCGAATTAGTAATTGGTACGATGATAACGTGATCCACGGCCGAGCTAACGACTCAAAAACATGTAGTAAATGCGATAAACCACAACTTCATATCTTTCCAACAATACTACTTGAAATCTGGTATATAGATTTGTATAAGTATAAATGATAGCATATTTAAATTCAATTCGATTTTGCATAAAATACACAGTATTTTGTGTGCCTCATACATCCATTAGTTGATATTTATGATAATTCCCTTAAGGGGTGAAGTAATATGTTGGAAACGTAACCTAGAAACTAAGATACAAATAACTTGCCTTAAGAATATATGGTTGTAGAGATATGAAGTTGTAATTTATCACATTTACTATGTGTTTTTGAGTTGTTAGCTCGACCGTGTTGTCAGCTCGGCCGTAGATTACGTTATTGACATGTCGAAGAATTTATGCACCTCGTATTTATGGATATTTCGAAATTCAAAATACAATGCAGTTTGCAATAATGCTCGTAAAGAAATCCGTTCCAGTCAGCTGGTAAGGTTAGTTCCGAACTTTGCAGTAGTAGCTGCGCTACATCTCCTCTACAGCTAGACCAGCGTGCTGAAAATGTCCATCTGCGCTTTTCTCCCTCGCACCAACGACGTCAACATATTTCGAGGAAGTTATCGGATCCCTGATCCAGGTTTTCTTCGTAGGATTGCCAATTACGCCGGATAAAGGTCTTCAGCTCAGCAAAGAACTCCTCAATAGGATTCAAATCTGGAGAATATAGAGGCAAATATACCAGCTTTACGCCGGCTTCTGAGCACATCTGTTCAATTCAGTCCGAGTGATGAAAGGATGCGTTGTCCATGACTAGCACGGACTTCGGCTCGGGCCATTTCCCACAGTGCTGGAGAAGCTGCTCAATAGAATCCTAAAAGACGGACGCGTCAGTTGAACCCTGGAATACCCGAGCCAAAACAATGCCGTCTTGCGCATATGCAGGCAGTATAGGAGGAGAAAGGAGGTCGAAAGGGCGAGGTCAGGTCTTTTATGTTGGGACGATAGAGAGAGGAGGTTACAGGACAGCGTATCGGGGCGCTAAGCCGGGAACGGCAAAACTAACCGGATGTAGTAATTCACAGGTCCGCCGTTTACAATTTAAATGCATTTTTCAGAATTAAATTATCTGCACTTTTGGTGGTGGAATAAATTCAAATTGCTTTATAGTGATAGATCAGGTGATTTCCGAATACAATAGAGCTAAATACCTAAAGTAGTATAGCTAAAGTGTGTCTAGACCGAAAAAGTGTCTTTAATGTTCAACCCAACCTCATTCTTCCTACATATATACTTTACACCTGACATCCCCCCAGCTGCAAATCAAAATGTCTTGTATCTTCGCGAAAGTCAGTACTAGTACTCACTACTCTTGCGTTTGCCATCTTTGCTAACATTTACTCAGAACACCACGAACCTAGTTCGGAGTATGCTTGCTGAGGGAAATTTCGAGCCCGTCGATAACTATGTCGAAAACGAATGCAAATATAGGATTAAATGGCAAACATTTGAATGTTCGTCCGATACATTCGTTAAGGTCATAGTCGCCGAGAGGGCTCTACAGGGACTCGTCCAGCGCTACGATGGCGTCGAAAAAAAGATTAAACAGGCAAAATCCGCTCCGAAGTATAAGAAAAAGGTGCAGCAATGGGAGGAAGAGATACAGGACCTTCAACAAGAGATACGCTTAAAGCAACATGAACTCTGCATAAACGAATCATTTCTTCCTTACTGGCCTTTCAAGCAGATGTACGACTCAGAGAGGTTCCAACGTGGTATTGCCGCCTAGAGCTAGTCAAAGAATGTAAAGCAACAGATGGTTGCTGTGCTCTGAGGTGTGGGTGTTGCCAAAAAAGCCATTTAAAGACCCGTAGGACAAAGGGCATTGGGCATTGTACTATCGATTGCAGCTGTTGTGCGAGACACTGGGGCTACCCCGATACTTCCGAAGGCACTGACGAGATGGTTGAAATGTTTGAAGACAGGCTTCGTTGTCCTGATCCAGCCTATCTAGTGATGATGATAAAGGCCTACTTTACCGTGATTGGGAGTTCGAAAAAGGTCACCTCTTTTCATTCTCTACAACAAAAACGAAAGACGAGCTTATACCTTCTTTTCCCTTCAATTAGTCCTGTCGTATTTTCGTTCTTACTTCCCCATATTTCACTATCAAAATGCAATCCTCCGCGCAATAGGAAGACCCCTATATAAATAGTTGATCCCATCAAACCAAAACGAACATTGATATCCTTTGTATCCATGTTGCCCAACCGCAGGAAAAGAGAAAACCATGAAAAAAAGAAATAAGAAGAAAACTGTCCGATGGGCAGACAGAGAAGACCTAATTTCCATCCGAATAGATGATGAGAAGATATCTAGGTCTGACTATGAACAATCACTCAGGACCCCAGGACTGCAAGAGTCTCTTAGAGCGAGCTAGCGAGCTCTCTATGTTCTATTGTCCAAAACCTTCAGGTGTCATATTACGAGCCATAACCTACATATACCATAAAACTCACATATCAGATGCCTAGGAAACTACCGTAATTCATGCTATGGGTCACGGTGGTAGTAGAGGTTATCCATGGATGATAAAGATGATGATGATATTATCACTTGCCTGGTCTATATATGTTGCTCTATATACACGCTGCGATGCACAAAGGCTATCAGACCAAGTCCGTAGCTATGTATGAAGATGAAATTGAAGTCATGGGTATCAAAGGAAAAGCAAGGCAATATATGTATAATGATGATGTCGTAATGGAATCGGGGGAGGAGAATGGAGGTTGGAGTATATTTGGCGGTCGCTTGAGAATGCCTCAGGGAATTGAGGCCCTCTCCTCCATAAGCAGGGTCGTCAATGTACAAAACAGGCCATGCACGGAGGGTCGATAAAGGAGGCGAGGGAGTTTGGAGTTATCGATTCCAGCCAGCTTTACATCAGAGAAGAAGGATATTCGTCTGAACTTCCTCCAAGGTCTGGATCCAACCGCCAGGAAAGGAGCATCGCTTGAACCAGACACCTTCTAGGACCTCGAGTGCTTTGTCAACGTTCTACATTGTGAGATATTAGCATTCGGGCTGGCCTCTTGATGAAGTTTCATTGCCACATACCCTGAAACCAAACCGCTTCAGCTCTTGCATGGTCTGGCGGACGTATTTTTGCTCACTCTCGTTCCGAGTCTCCTGCCCGGCGATGAAAAGCGGCCACAGAAAAGCCAATTGGCCGACATCTTTTGGCAATTTGTAAGCCAGCAGAAGAATCCGACTGATAAGCATGCCCATATACGTCCAATCGGTGATCCAACCGACACGCCCAGCTCCAGCGACCTGAAGCAGATGAACGAATGTCGCCTTCTCGTATGCTTCAATGCAACCCGCATGCTCAAGAACGTCAGGATACGGATACTGAGCAAGGCTCTCGTCATCCAGATCGGTGAGCAGCTGTAGACAGGGTGGGGTCGTGGCACGCCATACAACCAGTTGGTTGAATAGGTCTTTATACATCGCGTCTGATTGGTCGGCTGTCATCCACGTTTTCTTGTCATGTGCAAATGTGCTGATAGATGCCTGCACCTCCATCAGACTTGACCATGCCTGCCGTAACTCGACCAGACGTGGGTTGTCGGGGATCGTTGACAATAAGGTTGGCGTCCCGAGATTGTATTCCCACCCTCCACCCATGGTCTTCCAGTAATTACCTTCGACCACGGTACCGCCGGGAGTTGCGCATGCACCCGCCACATCAAGATAGGAGAGTAGGGAGACAAGGAATGGGCGGAGCGGGTGGTTAGTCTCGGCGACGCGTCGTGCTTCACGTGCCGAGTCTCCGGGTTGCGGGTAGAAGAGGAGGTCGTAGATTTCGCGAGCTCCTTTGAGATGTACTGCCCAGTTGTGGTGTTGTGAATCCATCATCTGCAAGAATGTCAGCTAATTGACGACTGGCAAGTCTGCAAGACAAGTGGGAAAACGAACCTCGAACAAGGAAAGTAACAGACACGTCGCGAAATCCGTTAATCCAAGCTGCTGGCTGGGATCTGAGTATCGTGCGCGGAAGCCCTTCACCACGACACCGTATTTGCTCATTGCCTGCTGGAAATGCCTATTCCGCTGCGACCCCACCGATGTATTCGCGAGATGTAATGCGCCCAATGCCTGCATTGCATTCGCCATTGTTGGAGATGAACGGGCGAGATCCGGGAAATGTGTGCGGTAGGGATTGGCATTGTGGGGGTTGTTGTAGATGATCAGGAGTGTTGATACCTGATCCGCAAAATGAGCGAGATAACGCTCTTCGGTACGCTGAATCGATTTCGCGATACTGGTCAAGGTTACAGGATCCTGGAAGCGGAACTTGATTGTTGGTTGGGGCAGCGTTGTGGGGGCGATCATAGCCTGGCAGGTTTGCGTACTGTCAACATCTTCTCTCTCTCCTAAAGGGGAGGCCGTAGAAGCGTCGCTTGAATCTGGGCTGGATGCGGAATTGTTCTTCTGTCTCTTCGGTGCCCTGGTTGACTCTGGCGGTGAGTCCGTCGGTGACTTAGAGGGACCGTAAACCTTGAAGGTCATCCGCCCTTGAGCGCCATCGCACTCGCGTCCAAGACGGACACAGTTATTACACGCGGGAGATGCCTCGTCGCAGCGAACATGACGGCGGCGACAGGTGGAACAGCCTGTAAATCCTCGGTGATGCCATCGGCGGATTCGTTTCGGGGGTGGTTGTGTATCCGTGTCCGACAACGGTGCGCCCTCGGTGCGTGTTTCCATCGGGCGCGTAACTCGGTAAAATAATGGTCAGACATGGACACTTAGAATGAACATCAATACGTTAGTAGTCATGGTGGATGTTATAAGGAGAATCCAATACTACGAAGGCTCTCTGGGTCTGAAGGGGCGCTAACGGCAGAACGCATCAGCTCTGAGCCAATGGCTTCTCATTTTCTTTTATATTAAGACAATCTCAATCAAAACTAAACACTTTTATACCCTGACACATCGGTTTCACACCGGTTTCTTGACGCTTAAAATCTCTCAGCTCGACTTTAGCGTCAAGGCTATCCATATGGGCTGAAGATAATGCTATTCTTCGATTTGGCTGTTTTTAATTAATGCCACACAATCAAAGGGAAGACGCGAAGGATTTATCTCGTAGCCTAAACCATTCCTTCTTGGCAGCTGAATCCCCAACCTCGTGGGGGCCGTTTTTGTACGGAGTATGTTATGTAACCATTACTGATCATAGGCATCAAACTTTAATGAAGATCAGTTTCAAATCTTAACTGAGAATACAAGTTCACTTACAATGCACTGTTCAAAAGGCACGCTGGAGTTCAGAATGGCGCCCATGGCCGCCCGGGCAATCGTCACTGGTACCCCGATATGCGCCGCCTGCTGCTCTGCCTGTTCGAGGATGGCCTCATTGCGCGAGGGAACATTCACAGAAGCCCGGGTGGACTTGAAACGAGTGGCCTCGCGGACATATGCAGCTCTATACGAGTTGAGATGTCAATGTCAACGTTATAACTTTAGATCACATAGGAAACCCGAGGGTACGGAGGTCGGAGTACAAACCGCCGATTGAGAAGATCGAGTATTTGATCATCGATATCATCGAGCGCGGTGCGGATCTCGTCCAAAGAGTCACAGCACGTAGTTAGTGTGCCATTTAATGACGAGAAATGGACACTCGGGGTGCCCCAAGGCACAGGGCGATGGTCTGTTGAAGGAGTTGAGATCAGATTGGAACCATAACAGGTATTATTGACATTGGCATTGGCTGTTGAACCAATAGTGGAAAGGGTTAGAACCCCAGAGAGAACCTGGAATATCATGATAGTAAGTTAAGAAACTAGACTTTCAACCCCTAGATTTGCCTTTTCCTCTTGATTGCTTACCCTAAGGGGTTAGGTTGGATATTTCAGGCCCAACGATATACCTTCATAGACCCATGCGGGGAAGTTAAAACGGATTTCTCTCCGAGTTTCGTGCCGAAAACCCCTCTTCAGGTGTTTGGGATTTCTTTAAAAGCAGTTGCTTTTCTATTCCTTCTAATCACTGTCAATTATCTTATAACTACCCTACCAAGATGTCCCAAGGTTCAAGACTCCAAGGCAAGGTTGCCATCGTCACCGGTAAGACTATTATTCTACACCATTCCGTTATAGGTACTAATACCCCCTCCTTTTAGGAGGCGGTAATGGATTCGGTGCCGCTATCGCTCGACGATTTGGCGAAGAGGGTGCCAAAGTAATCGTTACCGATATCAACGTGGAGGGCGGCGAGAAAGTCGCCGCGCAGAATCCTTCCAACCTCATCTTCCAGCGTCAAGATGTCACACAAGAAGGGGACTGGAATACGGTGTTAGATTTGGCATTCTCCAAGTTCGGACGAGTGGATGTGTTGGTGAACAATGCGGGCACTACTTATCGCAACAAGGTGGGGTTTAAACTTATTGTATGATTGAAACCTCGCTAACCTTCCTTCAGCCCACATCGGAGGTCACAGAGGAAGAGTGGGAGCGCGTGTTCAAGGTCAACGTGAAGAGCATCTATCTCGCCACGAAGGGCCTGATGCCGCGTTTCATCGAGCAAGGACAGGGCGGGTCGGTGATTAACATCTCCTCCACGGGAGCGAGTCGACCACGGCCTGGGTTGGTTTGGTATAATGCCACAAAGGGGGCAGTCACTAATGTGAGAGTTACTATTTGGACAGTGAATAATGAATCACTAACAATCCCTACAGGCCACCAAAGGTCTCGCCGCGGAGTACGGTCCCCACAATATCCGATTCAACACCGTCGCTCCTCTTCTTTCTGGGACTGGACTATTTTCGATGTTCACCGGTATGGAAGATACCCCCGAGAACCGAGAGAAGTTCATCGGAAATGTGCCACTGGGCCGCCTCACCGATGTGGATGATATCGCCAACATGTGTCTGTACCTAGCCAGTGATGAGGCTCGTTTTATCAACGGCACCGAGATTGTGGTGGATGGTGGAAAGTGCGTTTAGATGTTCGTCAACCTTTGTAATTAATTTCTCTAGCCCAGTTCCCCGCAGAAACGTGTGGTAGAAGTAAAGGTGTGTGTTAAGATGTCACACCACTTGAAAGGTTGCATTCTTCTGACAAAGGGAGGCCGTTGGGACTTTTAAGTAATCAAATTGTCATGCAAAGATGGCACGTTGGTCGTCGGAGGGTGTGAGCGTATACTGGCCTTTTTAGAGGACATGTAAGATACTTGGGTTGAGTCGCAATTAAGAAAAAGACAGGAAGTCATCGTAAGATAGGACAAAAATTATAGGTAGATGTGTTTCATGGTTATTTCAATGGCGATGGTTGAAATCAAGCATTGAGTGAGAACGTCGAGTTGGGCTCGGAAAAGTTGTGGCAAGCTAGTGAAGAAAAGTCGAACCCTGTAGTCCTCTACTCGGCTGAACCAACCTCAAAGCCCCCTTCCTTAATGCCCCGGTTGGAATACCGGTGAAAGCCGCTATGGGGGCTGGATATCGGTGCATAAAAATAGGATATTGCGGATTGGAAAAGGGCCAGCTGCGATAGACATCGTTAGCAATCTCACTGGTTAAGCAGGGGATGAACCATCCAGAGATGAAACAATGTAGCCAAGACAAAAGTCGTACAGACACGAGCAAGGGACACTTACCGAGTGTTTGGAATGTAGGTATCATTGAGGACAGATGATTATTCTGCGTGACATAGTAGTATGCATCATACTATGTTCACGGCTAACCTGCTACGACGGAAGGTTGGAGTAAAGCAGAGTCCTGCACAATTAAAATTGATATATCATCGTAAGTAGGGAGTAATATATAGTTGTATGTACCTTCGCATGCAGTAATCTCTCTAAACCCTGCCTTTTGGGCAGGAAATACTCAAGAATACAAAAAGCAGGCTAACTATGTGCATGGTTGCATTAACCTCAAGATATCCCGTGGATCATGTACCTTCTTGGACAGGCTTCGATCCGGAAGTAAAAGAATACAGACCATGTTGTTTAGCTCCGCTCGTTAACCGGCCTCTCAGCGAACATGAACGTAATGGCCAACCAACATTAGCATTCTGCCATCTCCCTGATTGTCTCTAAGAAGAGATATTATGATCGCTCACATTGCATGGGTTTGATGCACCCACATCGATACCCGTCTGGGACCAATGGTTGGCTGATAGTAAAGACGGTGAAATCATTCAGCTCCTCAAGTTAGGTGGTATGCACTTCATGTCTCCAGTTAATATCCAGAGACACACAATGTAGACAACTTTGTTCTGTGTTCGAAGCTCCGGAATAAGATGAATAAGTCAAGGTGTGTCATCGTGTATGTAACTTTCCCATATAAAGATGAGGCCTGCCTTCCACGATCTCCACGAAACTACAGACATTTTGACTCGATTTCACTCGCTATCCAATACCAAAATGAAGCTTTCCTCCCTCTTCCTCGGAGGGCTGGCTTGTGCTGTTTCCGGCTCTTATGCCGCCTCCCTCGCCCCGAATGCGCCTTACTGCAGTCTAGGCGCCGCCTGTGAAGATACTCCGCAGGACTGCTCGGATCTGGGGGCAACTGGAACAGAGTTGGTATGTATCTTACTGCGTCATAATTTTAACGTTTATTTTACCAGTATGGTTTGTTATTTTCTTTCGCAACACCATTTCCGTTGTGTCGCACCAGGATGGCCAGACAAACGGGCAGATCACCACCCGTGAGGTTTTCGTGAGCGAAGACAAGAATGAGTGGGGCGAACAGTTGCGTACGAGACATGGTACGAAGGTGCAGGGGAGAAATTGGCCATCTTCGAGCCCAAGCAAGGCCAATACGTCCGCCTGGTGTCCCTCGGCAGCAATGTGGCCAGTATCTCGGAGCTGAACATTTATGATGGTGACGACCCCAAAACCGTCGCCAACGGAGGTGCCTGGGGCGCTACCATTGACTTGCCTGTTGTGGCTGTCTCAGGCGCTGTCATCCCTGAAACAAAGGTCCTCGTCTGGTCATCATGGGCGAAAGACGACTACCTTCACTCTCCTGGGTACACGCTCACGGCCATCTGGAATATGGCCGACGGCACGGTCACCCAGCATAAGGTCCAAGAGACACGCCACGACATGTTCTGCTCTGGCATGTCTTACGATGGCAAGGGTGAATTGCTTGTCACTGGGGGCAACGACGATCAGCTGACTAGCATATATGACCCAGCCTCCGGCAACTGGACTGAAGGTTCTATTATGATTATTGGCCGCGGCTATCAAGCCTCTGCAACCCTTGCCGAGGGTCGCGTGTTTCTAATCGGTGGCTCCTGGAACGGAGGTACGAATTACGATAAAGACGGCGAGGTCTACGATCCTGATACCGACTCATTCAGCTTCCTAAAAAAGGCTATAGTGAAGCCCATGTGGACGGACGATCATGACTCTGGTTACCGCCGCGATAGTCATGGCTGGCTCTTTGGTTGGAAGAAGGACACTGTGTTCCAAGCCGGACCTAGCAAGAATATGAACTGGTATTATACACACGGAGATGGTGACCAGAAGCCTGCAGGAACACGCGCCAAAGCCAATGATTCTATGTCTGGTAACGTGGTGATGTTCGACGCAGTGAACGGCAAGATCATCACCTTTGGCGGCTCGCCCTCTTACCAAAACTCGTATGCCACGACAGATGCCTATCTCATTGAGATCAAAGAGCCAGGCTCTGAACCCAAGGTGACCGCAGCAAAGAACCCCTCCGGAGAGGGCATGGCCTACGCCCGCACATTCCACACTTCGGTGGTTCTTCCTGATGGTGGTGTCTTCACTACCGGTGGACAGTCATATGGCGTCCCCTTCAACGACAGCAACGCACATTTGACGCCCGAGTTGTATGATCCTAAGACCAACGAGTTCCCCAAACAGAAACCCAACAGTATCATTCAGGTATACCACAGCATTTCCCTCCTGCTTCCTGATGGCCGTGTCTCCAACGGCGGCAGTGGTCTGGGTGTCTCAGCCCCTACCAACCATTTCGATGCGCAGATTTACAGCCCCCACTATCTGTTCAATGAGGACGGCACATTCGCTACCCGTCTCACTATCGACGGTGTGGCCAAGAAGACCCTTCGTGTCGGCGAGAAGATCAGCATCAGCGCCAGTATAAATGTCAAGAACGCATCTCTGATCCGCTACGGTACGACCACCCATACTGTCAACACCGATCAGCGCCGCGTTTGTCTTGGATTCATGGACCGCGAATGGAGATTCATATAAGGCTACTCTCCCTGATGATACTGGTGCTCTTCTTCCGGGTCCTTGGATGCTGTTCATCTTGAATGATGACGGTGTTCCGAGCGTCGCTGAGAATATCCATATTCAGCTTTGAGGGCTCTTCAAATCGTTTGTCAGGACATTCCATAGCATAGCCGTCCGCCATTTCCATCCGCGGATGGTTTCCTTGGGGTATTGGTCGTGGTATGATGTTTGGAGACCCCGTTGTTTTATTTTATTTTTCTTTCTCTTATTTCTTGGATTGTATTATTGCAGTCTCCAGCCTGAACTGCCGTGTTGATTCGAACTCTACCAGCCAATTTCCCCTTCATCAACGCATCTCCATGGGAGTCTAGGTCTCAAAATAATTAATTAGTAACATGACATGCTACTTGACCTTCTACAAGTATCCCTGCCTGAATATAGCGTAGGATGCAACGGTGACGCCCCCTCAGCGCCCCGATAAGTCAAAAATACAAGCATACGTCGCTAAGTGGTAGTAAAAGGCCCATCCAACATTTTCTTTTTTAATCTAATATGTTGTAGTTAATCTATATGACACCAGGTCGGATCATATAAAACTCCCGAGGGCCCGATCGATCGGCATCGGCATTTTTGACGGTACGGCAGGCACCGTGCGCCACTTTTTTTGACCGTTGGCTCACCGCCGGCCTTGGGTTGCTTACTGGTTACTACCAGCGTACCAAACCTTTGAATTACACGTGCATACTGTGTAGTATTGATGTATTGACACGTATAAAGCACTCATCTTACAAACTATATTACAGACAGAATATGAACTGCTGTAGTGCAGGGATCGAATGAAACGCCAAGGAAAAAAATGGGTCGGAAAAGGTCGCTGTGTATAGCGCGAACTGAAACCAGTGCCCAGGTGACATTCGGGGACTTGGTATTTTGGACTACTCGCATGGAGATATATACGCTTTCTGCTACGCTATAGTATTGTAGACATACGAATCTACTCCATGTAGGATTTGAACATGTAGATCTGGACAATTGCCGCCTGTACCTGCATAATCTCGTTCGTTTGGGGACACAGGCAGGGGTAGTACTTTGTACATCGCAAATGGCACAGATAGGAGAGATCAGAACTCAAGGAAGTTTCAAGGTCTCATCCCTGTGAACGATCAAGTCAGGCCCACTTATTCACCCCACACAGTGCCCCGGTGGATTCAAACAACCCTTCCGAAATTGGAAGGAACCCTACAGCATATCCATGGATGTGTCCATGTATCAGGAATCTAGCTTCTTAGTAGGTAGGATTGTAGTCCACGGGTATAGAGGCTGTTGCTGAACTCGAGTTTTGATATTCGGTCTGCAAGCAACATGCACATGTGAAAAGCCTCAATATTGTGGATAGATTTATCATGGGCTCTATATGGGTCACTCGGGAAATGTAGTCGCCTAGTACATTAAATTGCCACTCAAACGTATTATAGGCATACTACGTTTCAGTCCTTTGTACATCGATGTATAGCACCCCAGAAATGGGAGGCGTTGGAACGAGAAAAGTAGTTTGCAGACCACCGTTTGAAATAAAAATTTCAATGTTTCGTCTTTATGAAGTGCAAGGTAGTACTCCGTAAATACAATAAGTCTATATAATGGTCCTCGAACAACCTGATTGAAGATGATTATTCCACACAATCAATCCCCTTAAACCATCAACATGAAGTTCTCTCAACCCCTCCTCTTCGCTCTCCCATTCATCCAATCCGCCGCAGCCCAGGGCGGTGGCATGGTCGGCATCGGATGGTCCGTCGAGAACGTCCCCGACGAGGGCTTGTCTGAGATATTCTTCCCAATGGACATCTCCGGCGCTCCCCACAAGGGCGGCTTCTACTTCGCCCAGCAATTCGGCTTCGTCGACCAAGACAACGTGGGCTACACTGGTCTGCAGCCCCGCGAAACCGACCACGGTCTTCCCGTCATCCACGGAGTCTTCTCCAGCTTCAATAAGGGCACTACCTCCGACGATCCCAACTGCTCCGATGGTGCCGACGGCGGCGCTGGCGTGAGCTGTGCTGTTGAGATCGTCAGCTCTTACGATCACCAATATCAGCTGCACATCAAGAACACCGAGGGAACCAAATGGGTCGGAACTTTGGTTGATGTTGTCAAGGGAAACAGCACCCAGATCGGCTCTTACACGCTTCCCGCTGGATCGAAGGGTATTCAGAGCTCACAGATGGGATTCGTCGAATTGTACGGCTGGAATGATAACAAGAAGGAGCACGTGTGCTCCGATGTGCCCAAGCAGTCGGTTATTTTTGGTGCGCCTATCTCTAAGGGCTACGAAGGATCCCTGAGCGAGCCTTACGAGTACGGTGACTGTGTCGGTAAATCTCAATTCGAGACCCACAGCCACTCCGATGGTAGCTACTCGGTCACTGTTGGATGGTAAATGGAGATAGAAGTGAGGCAGAAGCCTCGCATGTCTCTGTCTGTTTTATCGGGCATGAATTAAACTTGGACAAGCCTCAAAAAGCCCATCTGTCAATGGATTCTTCATGGAGGAGATCCGGAGTTCTTTCTCTTCGTTGGATAAAACGATAAAACCACGATGTCTTTACATCTTGAGTTAAGTACATACAGCTCATAGATAGACGAATTTAATTCAGACAACCTTTTTAGCAGCTTGAAAGAAGTAATATTGTTCAAGTTAATTCGATGCTGCACCTCTTTGCTGTATGAAATATTAACTGTCTGATTTTGGAGGATATCTAGGTCTGACTATGAACTATCTCTCAGAACCCCAAGACTGTAAGAGTCTCTCAGAGCCCTCTCTCGTCTATTTTCTAAAACCGCCTGGTCTCCACGGCGGGCTTATTCCCAACAGCGACCTCAATCTTCTCAATAATTTCATCCGTCAACTTCTCCGCCACCTCCAAAGCCCGAATATTATCCAGGACCTGCTGCGGCCTCGACGCACCCGTAATCATAGACGAGATATTTGGATTCTTCAAAATCCACGCAAGCGCCAACTGTGCCGTCGAAACACCAAGTTCCTCAGCGACAGGCTTCAACGCCGCAACCTGATCCAGCTGACGCTGCCAGGTATCATCACCAACCGTCTTACGCAGACTCTTCACATATCCATCCTCCGATTCCGCCAGCCGCGACCCAGCCGGGGGAGCAGCAGTATCATTATACTTGCCTGTCAAGACACCGCCCTTCAACGGCGAGAACACCGTCAAACCGAGCCCGTGCGCCTCGTACAGCCAGCGGTATTCCTTCTCCACACGCTCGCGCACGAGGAGATTATATTGCGGCTGCTCGACGACAGGACCGATAAGACCGAGTCTGTCAGCGATACGCCAGGCATCCGCAATCTCACTGGCAGACCATTCCGACGTGCCCCAGTAGAAGGCCTTGCCGTTGTCGATGAGGTAGTTGAAGCCGCGGACGATCTCTTCCATGGGCGTGTCGCGGTCCGGGCGGTGTGCGTACACCACATCTACATATGGCAGCGCTAGCCGTTGCAAGGAGAGGTTCATGCCCTCGATGATGTGCTTGCGGGAGAGTCCGTTGTTGTTGAGTGGTTTGTCGGGGTTGGCGCTGTTGGCTTTGCCCCAGTATATCTGAAAGAGGGCTTTAGCAGGGATAGGAAGGCCGAATGGGCAATTGTGCTTCTTACCTTGGTGGAAATGACAAGGTCGTTTTGCTTCCAGCCGAACTTCTTGATTGCCTCTCCGAGCACAATCTCCGATTGTCCGCCTGAGTATACTTCGGCCGTATCGAAGAAGTTGACGCCGGCATCGTAGGCAACCTTTATGCATTCAAGGGCGGTTTCTGCTTTCTGTTTAGATTCAACCAATTCCATCAATAGAGATGGGTCATACCATTCCCGACGTGTCCGCCATATGTGAGCCAGCTACCCAGCGAGATAACCGAGACTTTCAGTCCGGTCCTGCCGAGGAACCGGTACTGCATTTCAGGAAGAGCGTCAGACATTGTGAATTTTGTGAATTGCGTGAAATTAAGATAAATTCAAGGTAGTAAGAAGTTAATGCCCAGGGTAAGACTTTATATATGGTAACTAGACGGGCCGATGCGGGGTTAAGAGGCGGAATCCAGGCGGGACCTTGCCCCTCCCGATTGGGACCCCGAGGGGTTAGACCGCCTTTTAGGCTAATTAGATTGCGTTTAACTAAAAATTGTGCAATACGTGGTGATGATGGCCTCAACAGGACAATTGAATTGTGTTTGCTTCACATTACTTAGTTCTCTGAATCCTCCACTTTCGAAATCAACGCCCATCAGCAAACTCAATCGGAAACACAGAGACTCATCGAGTTCGGTACTCGCACCCAGTTGGATTAGCTCCAGGCCAGTCAGGATAGACTGGAGTCTGCGCCGGGGAGGCACATTTACAAAGGTTGGCTTGCAGAGGTATATCCGAGCAAACGCCCACCGGCTGGGTGGCGCAGTACTCATTGATCGAGACGGAAGTCGTCATACCCCGTGGACAGTAGCTGTACGGCATACAGAAGGTGTCGTAGTTCGATGAGCCTGACAGTAGGGTCATGCTGTACCATTGATTTGTAGCACAGGAGCAGGAGACACCTACAAGAAGCGAGAATATTCCAGTTAGCCTCGGCCGTCGGCTTTTGCCTGGTGGAAAAAGAGAATATGAACGAAGACATAGGAAATGAATCAAGAAACTTACCCCTGATCACAGTTGATTCTCCTCCCGCCAATGTGCCCTGATATATGGTCGACGTCGAATACGGAATAGCCCCATTCGAGCACTTCGTGGTAATCCAGGGTTCGCTGAGCGGGAAACAGCTCGATTGCTCCATGCAATGCTCTGGATGCCAAACGGACGGGAAGGATCCCTGTGGGCACTCCAGGGGCGGTTCCTGGCTGGAGCAGTACGAAACCGGGGTTCCCAATGTACAGTCTGTCGTGTAGACGGCAGTTTGTCCATTTGAGCACAAGAGCTCGGGGCCTTGGGTGATCACCGCCGGAGCTGCAGCCGTAGTGATCGAGGCGGTCTGTTGAGGAATAGCCATTGTGGCTGAGATGAAGAAAACAAGAAAGAGATAGACTCGGTAGAGGGGTCCCATTATGGTCTTCTCGAGGTTCATTAGGCAGGCATATAACAACTTAATTTGAGAGTTGCGCTAGTGTGATATGCAGTTGCTGCTGTAACTGAGCCAGAAACAAATTTCTCTTCGGAGCGCTGGGCTGGATCTTGCTTTATATTGGCCTAGATCCGGCAGGACAGCCCGATTTGGGTTCTTGAGAACCGAGCTCACCGGGGCACTCAGCTTGGCTGATCAAAACTACCACGGTAAAGTAACGGTGGCTGATAGATTTGCTGGCGCATCAAAGACAGTGAAGTTTAGCTCATACTACCTCGCAACTGCATGCAACCCTTGAATAGATAACGCTCACTAGGCCGAGAACATTGTTTGCAAATGCCTCAGCAGTAGCTGGGCAGAAGCTTATAAAAATAGGTTACCCCTCGTCAACAAGTCAAGGGATCCTTATTCGGGAAGTCCATGACACAGAAAACGCTTTCGCGGTAACGGGGTCAGTGAGCATCGATGTGACTTCAGAGGCCAGGTATAACACGATCTTGAGATGACGCCACTGCAGCAAGAGAATGAGTTTCCATGTTGCGCGATTTATGTGCTACACGGACAGGTGGTCGGGGGGAGATAAACCGACGAACACGGTTGGCATCGTTGCGACCCTGACTTGCCTTATCTGTGGTCGAAGGGGCTGGATAGATCGATGGATGATTGCGAATATTCTCGTTCTTTGTGAGCTTCTAGACCGTCCGTTTTGGTTGTTCTGTCTTGGAATCGATGGTCTCGCCGCTGTTGTCGGGCCTCGTTATGTCCCATCTGTCCCACAGGATTGTCGCACGGAATATGTACAGCATGGCCTTTGCCAACTGAGCTAAGGTAGGCTGATCTTTACTTTGTATGAGATACTGAGACATCTGTTCAGAGGTTGAGTGAAATGAAACATTGGAAAATGGTTAATATGCGAGTGGAGTTCGACTGAGACCTACGTGGTACATTGAGACTGGAGATAACCAAAATGGCGGACAGCGATGAAATGCAGGGAACTAGCAAAGAAGCTTGTGCGGAGTACATTTTACCTAGATTTACGTAGACCCGATTATTATCGACCAATGCGATTCAATTGTGTACCAGCCAGGACTATTTAAAACTTTATCACGAGAACGACAGTATGGTCAATGTACACCCTCCTCGACTGACTGGAGGATGTCCAACAATCAGCAACAAAATAAATGTACTATGAATCAAAGCTCCCAGGGTACAATCCAGCAAGTTCAAGATCGAACTTGATGTAGAAGCATGGGGTATATCCTCTCGGTCAAGGTGACGGAAAGGAGACGCGCTGCGTACTTCGCGCATCGGGTTCCAGACACCCACAACGGAGGTTCTTAAACCTAATTGTGCATGTGACCGTGGCGGCGGTGAAGATGTCTCTTGGCATGGCCAGCAGCCTGCACCGGTTCCTCAGGTTCCGGGACAGTGTCCTTCTTCACGTACGAAACGGCTGTAGAGGTTTCCATAATCGTGGTTATGGTAGAGGAGACAGTTCGCACGGCGCCAGTGCTAGTCGAGTAGGCCTCACCATTTCCATCACAGAGGACGACAACATCGCGTTCGAGGTAGATGATCTCTTCAGTGAAGGGGTCAACGACAGTAGATGTGACAGGAGTCGGGGTTGGCGAGGGAGTCGAAGTGGAAGTGGAAGTGACAGCTTCGGCAGTGCTATCTGTGCGAAGGTTGTCAAGCAAAGTGTTGGGATCAGGAATAGAGATACTGGGAATCAAGGTGTTGGGATCGATCGAAATACCACCAGCAGAAATAGTGGGAAGCGTAATCACATTGCCGGTTGTGGTTGAGGGTTTGGGTTTCATCGAGGCATACTCAGGACCCCACTCGATAGGCATGCCGCCAGGCAATCCGTCGTGGTGCATTTCACAATCCTCGTGTTCGATCTCGAATGGGATGGGGAACTGACATTGACGCTGTTCATCTTCGGTCTGAATGTCGAAGACTTTGCACTCGTCGATGACACCTGACTCGCTGGTGCAAGTTTCAATGGCCTCCTGCAGCACACCCGAGTCCCAGGCCTGCATGAAATCGCCGTGGTATCCAAATCCAGTGGGGTCACCGTTGGCGAGCGCGAAGTATCCATCGACGTCCTTGAACGCGTAGGTGTCCCAAATAGTCTCGTAGAAGAGTGATACCAGGCGAGTTTCGAAGCCCTCGGGGCAAGTACCATCCATAACAAGGGACGGGTACGCGACATGGGACTTGTGGTCAGGGGAGTCGGCATCCTTGCCATTCCAGCAGGATGGGAACATCAACTCGATACGGACTCCATCGGTGCAATGCTCATCGAGGAAGGCCTTGTCGGGCAAGAAGTGGCGGTGGAGGGAGTCTTCAGCGGTCGTCTTATAGTTCAGACAGTTGAAACCAATGGCCTTCTGGCGCAGAGCAGCCTGTGAGGCCTGGTCACCACTCCACTCGGACTTGGGGGGGTCGGGAACTGGCCAGGTGAAGTTGCGCAGGTAGGGGTCACCTGCCAGCATGCGGAAGTCATCTGGGAAGGCCTTGATATTCTCTCCATACAGAAGGTAGTAGCTAATCGAGCAGAGCAGCGTTAGTAGAGCTCCACCACAAGAGCCAAGTCAGACTTACGCAAGCATGCCTCCAACCTCTTCAACTACCTGGGCACTGCCGTTGGTGTGCATGAAGTACAAAGCGGGAGCCCAGTAAGCGGACTTGTCTTGAGTCACTGCGCACGAGGTGCAATCAGCACTGAGGAGCGAGCTCTGATCCGAGCTCATGCCAAAGCCTAACCCCAAGTCAGCACATCCGTAGAAGATACAAGCTTTGGGACAATGCGCGCTTACTTCCACCTCCATGGACCGCGTGAACGTGACCCGAAACCTCACCCGGATCCACAATGGGGTCTACTCGGGCTAGACCAGATCTTCCACGGCAAGGAAGACGCCAAAAAGCATTTGCGTAGCTTGGGAACAGCGCAAAGCAGGCCATCACAACGGCTGTCAGTTTAAGGTCCTGCATGTTGCGATTGTGGTTGAGCCGCGTCCACGGGCTCGGTGATTGGATAAAAAATAAAGAATGAATGATCTCAGGGAAACAATTGCAAATGACAGACTCGCCAGATACCGAATCAACCGGTCAGGCGTGGAGTGCGACAGATAAGTGTTGATACTAAGCAATATGTTAGGATGTACGGGGTAAAGTCAAGGCATTAAGCACAGCTCCAAGTCGCAGATCGCAGATTCAAAGCTAATCGTCATCTTATATCAATGGCCCCCTTCCAGTACAAGGGCAGAGGAATGATCCCTTGCTGGGCACACCACTTCCGAGGGACGACCGAGGAAAAAAGGTAGCAAGGTATGCGACTCACCAATCACACGCGTTTCTCCTGACGTCAGTAAACAAAGATGATTTCTGACGATTCCTGACGATTTCTGTTGTGATCCCTGAAGCCCCCAACTTTATCAGCCTCAACTCTATTTTTTTCAATAAAACGCCCCTAACAACCCCAAAAAAGCACTCACTTGGGTTGCAAATAATAGAAAAGAACAAAATAGTAAATGAGCGACAATAGTATGAATGAGTGACAGACCCTGAGATAGGGCAAAAGAGGCGCAAGTAAGAGAGAGGACAAAACAAAGAACAAAGGAGCACATGGGAACACGGGGGATCAAGTACTTCAGAGCAAGAAAACTTAGAAAAATGCCCAAAGCCCTCAATAATGAGGCGCCAATCCCCCCTTAACGAGTTAGTGCTTGGAGAGAGGGGCCTGAGTTTAATGAGCCAATCCCTTGATATTCGGTCTCGTTACGGAGTACTATTAGAATAACATAGCCCTGTACATATCCCTATGTTGTACTATGATACGATCGGTTGTCCGGAATTAAATGAGCAATGATCTTAATATGGAATGTTAGAACAGGGAAAAGAGAGGGGTTAGAATATTCTCTCCAAGGACTTCCCGTGTGTTCAAGCCGATATCTGACTGAAACGAACGGCGCGTTCCTGGTCTAAATCACTAGCGTCTTGGTGACCCCACGTTGAGAATGCGGATTGGCTGGAAGGGGAGATGAAACAACCCCGTAAAGTTCTGTTGTATGTCAAAATTATACCCCTATTTAGTACTCGAGGAAATTGGCTATGGCGTTAATGCAATATAAAATTTAACTATTTAGAGGACAACATAGCACACTCCGTACTTCGGAGTATAGGAGGGATATGGCTAACTCCAATACAAAGTTCTATGAACCACCCCAGACAGTAGCCGTTGGAGGTTTAAGGGTTTGAGATATCATTCCAATCCCTGCAATGTCCCGATCCTATCCGTGCCCCAATGTCTCAGATCTCACATAGTGAAACGATGAACGTAACGAAGCTTTTTAGTATTATCTACGGAGGACTCCGTAGTTCACCGGCACTTCACTATTTAATTGTAAGAATAAATTCTTTTATGTATTATATTTTATTATTAGATCTGCTGTGGAGATCGCAACCTTGGAAATCCTATTAGGATTCCAACATATATATATTCCTCCGACGTTGCAGTTAGGTCTCGGTCTAACTACAGTGGCGTTTCATGAGTATTTGCAACCCAGTACTTCCAAAATTGACCGCTCTTTCCATACCGCCTGCTTATTACCGCTGGTATAGACCCTGCGCAGCGCGAATATGAAGTTTTGACCAGCAGAAAAGAAGTGGGACTCGGGCCTTCCGGAGTACTGGGGTGCAAATACTCATGAAACATGAGTGTATACCTAGTATTCCGTTTTCGTTAGTGCCTGAATAAGTAACAAAAGAAAATACTATTTAACGAGATAGAGAGAATCAAGCACGTTGAAGGTGGACAGTTTCGTTAATTTCCTAATCAACATTCTAACATCGCAAACCGTAGATGGCAATATTAGCGTTGATAACGAATATCATACAGATCAGAGTAGATTTTGAAGCTCTAGGAGGTCTATGCTAAGAAGGCAATACATGTACAGTACACTGTTCGACGTTATACAGCGCAGATTACACCTTCACCTCCTCTAAAGCCTTTCTGGCTCTTGCAACGCATTCTCGTGCACGGGATTCAGATACATCCTCGACAGCCTTGCCGCCATCCCGCACGATACCGCGAAGCGCAGCTTCAGTGTCCAGCAGCGATGTCCGTCCTTCCTCGCGGACTTCCTCCTCCCAGAAAGTACGGGCGACATCCCACCTCTTTTGCTGGCGACGCAGAGAGTAAATCAAACCCACGGCAGCAAGGGTACAGGACTCGTAGACCCCAGCCGATGGAATAGCCACATACGTTAGACCGGAGAGAGCAGAAGTGAGAGTAGTGGTAGACACGCTGAAAAGCACCAGACTCTGGGCGAGAGCTTGAAGCGATGGCACAGTGGCGGTGAGGAGCTTGGTGCGAAGATCGGGGATCTGGGTTGGCCAGAGAGGCATGGCAGAATCCTTCGCGGGGTCGGCGCTTGAAGACGAAGGCTCTTCCAACAGGCCGGCCTGCTGGTACTTGCCCACGGTCCAGATGACCTCCTGCTCCGCCCGGCGAAGGAATTTCTTTTCCAAGATCTCGGAGGTAATCATGCTCACATCGTCAACGCGCCAGAAGAGTTTCCACCATGCAAGACCGCGCCAGCGTGGACTGGCCAGCCCTTCCTCGAGGGAACTGCGGAGCTCAGAGTGGGCACGCTCTGCCCAGCTAGTCACGGCCTGGTCCAAGTTGGACCGAACCTTTTCAGGGGCTACGCCGGCTGTTTGATCATTGACCGCCTTGGCGTCTCTGGTGGTTACACTTGCGTCGGCTGCGTCAATAAGGGACTCCACTAGAGGGACCAATGCCGGATTCAACGCGTTTCCAGCGGATGCTTCCGAGGAAGTTGCAAGCCAATCGATGAGAGGTTGCACACCACTGCCATTCCACCCACGTTCGTAGTCGGAAGCATTGTGGACGGATTCGCGGAATTTATCCAGTGCTGTGCTAGCACGGTCGACATCTACCAGGGACACTCGCTCGTTTGTGGATTTCTGGTCTTCCACTGCAAGTTCGATGGCCCCGCGCACTGAAGAGGTCTCGTTCTTCAGGTCTGACCGACCAATCATTGTGCTGTACGACAGCAGGCCATCCACTCCACGTCCGCATACGATCGTGCGGTGCACGGGATACCGAACAACATTATGCCGACCGGAATGCGAGGTCTGGATGGTAACTGTGGGGACGAGGAAGGTGTCTGCATGGAACATAGGGGCGTGCTGGGCAGGCTCGGAGCCTAGGGTGCTGACTAGGATCTCTAAGTTGCCTTTCCTCAGGATAGGCGACGGCACTGATATCGTCGGTAGCAGGTCATTGGGGATGGATTGTGAGATTTCGCCATATCTGTAGAATAAGTCCTTCAAATCAGTACTGGCAACGGAGGATCAACGCGCAGACAGAAGACTTGTTCATACCTGATCAGCAGTCCTCGGGATGAATCGCCATCGTATGAGTCGAGAATGTCTTCCCAGGTTTCTCGCGGCGTCAATGGGTCGGCAAGTAGTAGTCGGACAAGTTTGCGTGCAGAGCTCGCATCGTTCAATCCAAGAACTAGTGTCAAAATCGAGAAATCAGTGTCATGCTTTCTTCGAAGGGGAAGGTCCATTGCCGAAGAGAGCAATAGCCTGATCGTATAAGCAGAGACTCACCAGCTACTCTAATAAGCGGCGTTTCAGACTCCAACCCACGCAGTGCAAATTGCAGCCGACTGAGATTCACCTGTTCCAGGGCGGCATCCTTCACTCCCTCGAGGGCGGCGTGCAGCTCCTTGAACCGGGGTGGCACGCTCTTCGCAGTGATAATGGAGGATGTGGTAAATGTCCGTGGGACCGAGGCAGTGATTGTGTTTTGAGCTCTGGCTACCCGTCGAGATATGTCGGGTTTGTCGATGCTGCGACTGGTGTTGGCGCGCGTGGACAAGGTCCGTCGCCAGATCGCGCACGAGGGGCAGTAAAATACAGCGCTGCTATCCAGTGGACGCGACAGGCTCTTTGTAAGCGCGCTGCGCAATCTCGGAGCCATTGAGGCACGGTGAAGCGAGGTTTGTAGGGTGTAGTTATCGCAATGGCACTTCGGTGGATGAACTTGGTTGAGCGGAAGTGGACGCGGGAACAAGGCTTGGCATCCATCACCGGCTTTATCGTCTTTGATATTTTATATCTCAGACGGTGGAGATGCGTAGCCACCAGATAGTTCGGTTGAAATGAGATTGATCATTATGTCAATATTTACAATCAATGAACCCTCAATGAATACCCCTTTCCCTACTATAATTGCAGATTTGGCTACGAAACGTGGGGAAAAAAGCACACATGTTTAACTGAACTGTCCTATTTATCGCTGTGGATTCACAGGTTAAATCGCCACGCGAGGGGTAGGGTCAAGCAGATAGATAGGGTATCGTATCGATCGTGTTGGGACAAAAGGGGGGTGCGCTGGAGGACAGGAAGAAGAAATGCGTAGATCGTGTCATAATATCAACTCGGCCATATCATAGTTTAATCAGACATCCTTAGGAGGATGGATCCCTCTGTCGAGAACGGGGGCGACCTGAGCCAGCAGACCTGGTGATTTCGATTAGTATGTGAAAGGGGATGGTGGCAGAATCTCAAGTGAGAACTTACATGCTGATCCGTCGAGCAACTGTGGCGAGTCCGGCATCGTTGGCAGCCTCATGTTCAGCCCGCTCCAGAGCGATACGACGACTTTCTTCGCTCTTTGCGATAACTTCTTCCTGTGTAGGAGGCATGTGCTCATTTTGGATATCAACCTTACGGGCATCCTCGAAGTTGTGAATGGCCTGTTTGATACCTTCCGCACCCAGCATCAGGGTTCCAGCAGGAAGACGACCGCCAGCTGCCGTCTTCAACTCAGTGACACTCTCGGACTGCTCGCGGAGAACCTGGAAGACACGAGAGAGGCGGCCAATGGCAAGAATTTTGTTTTTGATGGCACGTCGCTTGAACTCGGTGGATTCGGGGTCCATTGACGGAGACGTGATTGAATCCTTATCCTTGATGTCACTGGGAGAGACAGGTGTGGGGGCCTCGTCCTCCAACTCTTCCTTCGAGCAGGTGTTGAGAATGGCGATGAGCATATCCGTGATTTTCTCACCGACGAACGGCAAAGACCAAGTGAAAACATCCATGAAGTTGGGCAGCCAATATGGGTGTGGGGTGCAGTTGAATTGGCGGATGTTCATCACATTGTTCTCATATTTGAGGACAGCCGCCTTGTTATTGTAAACATCCAGGTAGTTAGGCGCACTGAAAATAGTCATAACACTGGGGAAGCCGGTGGTTCGCGTCTTCCTGTACATGCGATATCCGGCATCCTGAGCCTCATGTGCTCTGATGATGGAGAGCAAATTGTTCTTCTCCAAAAACGCGCATGCCGCGGGGTAAGAGAAAAAGTAGGAGCAACCACGGACACTGTTATGAATGAAGAAATCGCCTGTCTTTTCTTGACCAAATTCCTCCAGAGGGTCGGCCCAAAGGATATCGCACATGAGTCCGTGGGTTGGTGGTTCGCGGAAGCGATCAATCTATGTCTTGTAAGTTGTCTGCTAATACTATCATTCAAAATCCGCACAGGGCAGATACATACAGCTTTGATGTCTTCGAGGGTATGCAGCTCGGGACTGAGACCACCGTGGATGCAGAGGAACTGTTTGTTCATAACCGCCGCCAGCGGCAGCGCACAGAAAGACTCCAAGCATGCCTCGTAGATCCGTTCACTATATTTGTGCTTGCACTCCAACTTGAAGGTGAAGTAGTCCGTCAAGTGGCGGCATTCGTGATTACCCCGCAGCAACCAAAGTGAATCGGGATACCAGATCTTCAATGCCCAGAGGTAGAGGACGCACTGCAAATACAAACGGTCAGGGTAGTTCTTCTAGATTCGAGAAGGAGACTCGGATGACGCACCTCAATACTGAAATAACCACGGTCCACATAGTCACCCAAAAACAGATACCTCGTTTCTGAAGGGTCACCGCCGACCTCGAACAGCTTCATCAAATCGTAGTACTGGCCGTGAACATCGCCACACACTGTAATGGGCGCATCCATTTCGAGCAAATTTGGCTCGGCCTTCAAAACCTGTGTACCGGCATGGATGATCCATAGGGCCTGTTCTTCTGAAAGACGACCTTCACGATAGAGGTGTTGTTTGAGGTACTGGAGATTGGGCTTGGAGGGATCCTCGGGCGACCAAAACATATCATCCGGAGGATAGCTGAGAGCGGGCGCTTGGACCTCTAAGGCCACGAGACACCGTTAGCGATCAGGTTACCAGATCTTGCGAAAGCGACTGAGACTGCGGCATTACCTTTGACCACCCTCTCCATTGTCGACACCTGCGTGTTGTCCTCCATAGTGTGCAATGTGAAATCGATCTCCGGGACCGGTTGTTTGTCGGTCACGGCGCGCGCTATAGCCCGATCCATATTGGCAGAGATTGAACTGTAGTTCGAATTTTGAGTTCGGAGTAAGGGGGGAGGGGAAATGGGGGAGAGAAGCGCGGAGGTGTGGCGGGGGTGAGTTCAGCGCGGGCGGGATAGAGCTCCCACGACGAAGAAGAGGATAAGATTAATAGAACTGTGATCAAGCCGAAGTTCTGAAAGGGACCGAAAAAAGTGAACAGAGCCCAGAGTGTAAAATGGGTGCTGGGGGTTGTGTGTTTTGGGGGAAATGTGAAGTTGGGAAAAAGAGAAACAAATTGGATAAGCGGCTTCGGGGAGTCCTCAGATTGGTGGGTCTCGCACCAACCTTGATCTTAACTGTATCTGAGAACTTTCCTATTTTGGTCTTCCTTTTTGGGGGAAGGTGATTGATATACGGGGATGATGCGAGAGACAAGAATTACCAAGTTCAGCCTCATGTCAACGTGATGACTTGGTGCCTAAAACAACAACGGGTACCCCACACTATCAGATTCATTAGATTTCAACTTTTGACTATTTCGACATTGTCATCTGAAAAGTGTGCGCAGTTTACCCTTGCAAATAATGTATTCGGTTTTGAGCTCGGCTTCGACTTTCCATCTGAAGCTGCGATTGGCGTTTATGGCGTCTAGCCCCGATGTGCCTAAACCGCTAGACTTGAGGTATGCACGACTGATGGTCTGCATGGGAAAATTCTTCATAGCTGCAGCTATTGCTCTTTAATATCCCTTCGCTCCATGTGGAATGTTATGGAAAGGACATTTATGTGATAGAGATGCAGAGGTAGTACCCAACAACCTTGGTACTAATGACTTGACAACTAGCAGCTGCCTTGATAAATCGGGCTAGGTCTACTACAATAGTAGAGACCTCAAGATAAGCTTAACTTTAAAGAGTCTAGAGCGAGGCACTGGTCTGATTACTCGGGAATATTCCAAAGTTCCAAGATTTCTCTAGGCAAACTCATCTTAGTAGTGTCGTACAACCAATTTGCAAACTCAATGACTTATCTGGGGTTGCCTGCAACCTGATCAGGGTTCATTTGCTGGCGTATTGCAGAAGGGGATTCCAATATGATGTCACCGGCTCGAAACAATGCTGTTCAGACATGAACTTACACTTCGAAGTCTTCACACTCGCTTGACTATATATCTCTAGGTCGCCCGAAAGACACAAGCCCTTGAATGGTAGTATTCATCAAATAAAAAGAAGTGTTTCCAAACGCGAAAGAGAAAAGTTGTTTCTACTATGCCATCTGATAGTGATAGGCCCTCATCTGATCTCTGTGGAGGTTGGAAAGTGTTGAGATGCCGGAGGTGTCAGGCTATCTCCTAGGAAATTTACTAGCTTCCCTCCCGAGATAGAGTTTCCCTTCAACCAACATCTCTTTGTACTGCTTTCTTGCCATTGACTCTCTCCACAAAAACGATTACTCACGTCCTCTTCATATCCATCCCGAGGTCCATCCAGAGGTCCCAGGCCCCCCGGAGATACTTCATGACTCAGCGCAGCGCCCCAGGTGCCTAGGTGAAGCCACCACCCACGTCTCACTGCGCGCTTCTACGGAGCGTCCGGATTTCATGCTTATGCAGTTGATTTTTACTACGGTCGAAACTCCTCTCGCAAACTGGATGCTGTGGTGACAGAAACACTAGAGCGCTGTTTCATTCAGTATCGTGTTTCCTCCAAAATGCTCAATGCCTTGCCATATGAAGTTCTTCTGCTCGTCGCAGACAGATTACCCACGCACCGGGATGTCTCCGCTCTAATGCGAACAAATCATGCCCTCTATTACTTGCTTATTCCATACCTATACAAGCGAAATATGCGCTCAAAATACCCGGCTCTGTTCTGGTGCTGTCGAAATGGCCTCCTGACCCCAGTTAAACGTTTCCTGTCATTCAAAGCAGACGTAAACTTCATTAGGCGTCTCTTTAGGGGAGAAGCCACGCCATTAATGAGAGCAGCACTAGAGGGATATGTGGGACTGACAAGGCTGCTCCTCGAGCACGGCGCCGAAGTTGATCTCTGCAATCCGGATGGGGGACCATGTGAACCTCCGTTGACATTAGCTGCAGCTGAACTTACAGACAGCCGGTTGCACTATCCGAGGGAGATGCAAGAGTACTGGAGTTCGGACGATGAAAGTCTTCCCGAAGACGATGACGATGACACCATGTTTGATATCAGGGAAGCCGAGATGCCGGAGAACACCTGGGATTACCATGCTGTTGTCAAGCTGCTTCTCGACCATGGGGCCAAAGCGAACAATACAACAACTGGCTCACCGTCGTGGATATCGCCCTTGATGGTAGCTGCTAGACGCGGCAATCTTGAGACTGCCAAGATTCTACTAGAACATGGGGCGTCTCCTTCAATGCACTATTCTGCCCACCAACATGGATATGGATCCCCGATGGATGGGTGGAAAAGCCCCTTGAATATGGCCTGTTACTTGGAATCTCCAGCAGGGGTGCCCATGCTTGACCTACTTTTGGAGTATGGGGCCGACATCGAGCTCGAGGATTTGACGGGTGGAAATCTGATTTTTCAATTTATCGATGGGAAAAGCGATGATTCGGTTGATGTGGTCCGTGAACTTTGCGAATTGTGGTGCCGCAGTCAATCATCGGAATTTTCATAGCGAGACAGCATTACATGTCTGTCACTCAAGTGAGAAGATGGTCAAAGTGCTTCTTGAATGTGGTGCCGAAGTGGATGCCCCGAACAACAACGGAAGCACGCCTTTGTCTTATCACGATGACATACCTGCCATAAAGCAACTTCTTGCCCATGGAGCTGATCCGGACTTCACCGACAATCTCCCAGATAGGCCTTTAATGGTTTTCACTGTGCGTCGAAATTATGACGCCGTTAAGTTGTTGATAGATCATGGAGCTGACCCCACTTACGAAGTTAAATAGGAACCAACCTATACCTATTTGCATTATGCTGCGGTTATCGGTCACCTAGACTTCCTGAAACTTCTTTTGGAGCATGGAGCCGAACTTGGTGTCCCGACAGACGATGGGTCAACGGCCTGGGACTTGGCAACAAATAAGGAGTGCCGAGAGATTCTTGCTCAATGGGCAAGAAGACAGAATAAACAAAGGTACCTGAGTGGCAGAAGAGTCCCTGATCTTGATGATGTTTCTGATGGTGCTGGTGCTTCTGAACGTTGAGAACTAAGCACACTCAACAACAGCCAAGTTCCAGCAGAAGATAGATCACGAAGACACTGACATATTTCTGATAACATTCACACCACCTGGGCACCAATTCCCAATTTTTAAGTTATGTAACCTCACTGGAATTTTTGTGTTCTTCAAGGGAGCAAAAGATCTTGTCTCCTTTATGAGGCAGACATTGATTTAGAAGAATGGACATACTTTTCCATCAGGGTAAGATGGGAGATTCGTAATCCATCTGGGTAGCTTTCAGGGCCAGAGTGTTCGTCATGTCGTGCAGATGCATGTCTTCATAACTCCCACCAAGTTAAGTCCTTATGAGTCTTCTCTGCCAACATAGGCTGAGCAGCAGCGGCTCGGGGATCTTCTCGAACATCTCAATTCACTGGTGGTAGGGTAACCCCTAACACAGAAGCAGGGAGAACAGAGCTACCTAGGTAGTTTCCTCGCTGACTTCAACTCTCACATGTGACGTACATTCCAGTGATTGACGTGCTCTTAACTTAACGAATCTATCCTCCTTTCACTCAGCCGCGGGCAACCTGTCTCTTTGCCACCACCATCGAATGCGATGAGTTCACAGCTCGCATCGCAATCTGCTGAGGTATGGAGTGCTTTTTGAGCTCAGGAGCCGAGGATGTAAGCTTACGCAACCTTGTGATAAAGATATATCCCCAAAGCTCAGCTTTACGGTTGTATTATTTGTAAGTGGGCGGTACTTCCAAGGTGTTATATGCATAACCCCTCATCTAGAAAGTCTCACGTTAGATCGGCTAACGTGTTACCGCATACCTATGAATTTCCAGACCAGTCACAGGGATGGTGAGCAGCCTCGTATTCTGCACCGGTGGCGTCCTGTCAACCAACCAACCTGAAGGGATCCTGTGAAGTCCTTCTTTGA
>CAJVRC010000866.1:556487-635313 GCA_911456345.1 Penicillium egyptiacum | reverse complement strand
TAAAAAAAAAAAAAAAAAAGGAAATCGCAGACTGTATGGAATGCGCATCACGTTATGACCGATTTGTCTGCGTCTGAAGTGAGGCTGAAATGCCCGGTAACACCCCGTCTGGCAAGTCTGACCAGTTGATTACTCGGGGCATTATACTTCGTAAAGTATTTCCAGCTTAATGATTTAATTTTATTTGAGACGGGAGATCTGTCCTAGTTTTCCAATGCTTCAACTTTCTATACTTCCTGCCAGACACAAAAAGAGAACGCTGCAATTTCTCTGGGGTTACCATGGAGGCACCGTTGCCAGAATGCATCAGAACAGAAGAAAAGCAGCGAAGGCTGCAGAGGACCTCGCGTGCGTCACTACGACGAAAAGTCAGTATTATCTGAATCAGTTCCCTTGCAAAGAACCGTCAATGTTGCTCTAGAGGTCACTATGGAAGGTATATTCCTGCGATCTTATAATTCAGAACCGAGTCATTCGATACAACGGCATATACCATTGCCAGAAAACTCATTGGGCATGCCGTTCCATCTACCCAGGACATCCAGGACGACCAACTATCGACTGAGAATGTTTTCTGCGTCTTCATGACGCGGGTGCCGGGTAGGCCATGGATGGAAACAGAGGACCTCGGGGACGAGAACGGCTTTCTCAGGTGTGCGACTCCACTCGGCCAGTTGCTAGCTGGCTGCTTCGTACCGAAAGAACCGCGGGCCTTTGAGACATACATAATCCCAAGGCTGAAGAAGATTTTGACGATGAAAACCCGCTCCGAGATTGATGTGACAGGCTACTTCCCTCTCGTAGAGAAGCTGATCACTGCGTCCAGTCGGCTCACGGATCTACCGGGGTTCTTCTCTCACCAAAATCTAAACACGACGAACATATTCGCTGATGAAAGCGGCACGGGTCGGGGAATCGTAAACTGGGAGGATTCGCGAGTTCTACCTTTCGGGCCGTGTGGCTGGGCCATCCATTTCCTGGAAGGGGAATTTGTGACGGTCGATGATGGGGATATAGGATTCGCAGAGCGACCTGCTTATGAATTAATGGAGAGAGCTTTCTGGAAAGCATTGCTGCAGAGCGCTTCAGGAAATCTCCAAGGAGTTGGCGGGTAAAATGGAGCTCGTACAGCTCGCAGTGGTTATTGGAACTGTCTTGAGGGTCTTGGGAATCTACGAGGTGAACGGGGCTGAGACCTCCAAACTTCATATGCCCTCATTTAATGCCTTACCGAAATTCCTAAGATATCGTGTACCTTATGCTCGGGGATCTGAGGACATGCCATTTGGGATGAGAATGGAGAAGTGAAGCTGGCAGGAATCCTAACCTCCCTTCAGGGTGGAATCGTACTTTTGAAGTCGACCTCAGTATATATCTTAGGTACTAGAGCAAGCTGACGCTCAATTCGAATGGCACAGTTGCTTGCGTATTTCATTGACCATATGTCTGATAACAATGGATGACTGATTGTATAATCGCCCAAAAAGATCATACAGCAAGCGAGAAGAAATTAACAGAGAGAAAAAAAGTGTCCTTAGTCGACGTTCAAGCACTTGAAGACTATGTTGTAGACCAACCTTGGAAGTCATGGCTGCTTGGCAAAATGATTGGATCGACGTGACTTTTACCTACATATGTAGCAGTATGTACAAGATTTTAGGCTGTGGATGCGAATTTCCCGATATAACTATATCGCTAAGTACAAATTCGAAATAAGGGCTTATAATTACAGCGAGTATTTCGAAGTAGATATTAAAGTAGTTACGATTTCTAGCGAACAGAATAAGGCTATAGCCTTTATTAATCTCCCTAGTGAGATTAAGTCGTATCAATGTGTTAGCCCCCAGGTGTCAGACAATATCCTATCCATTAGTCCGACACGAAAGCCCATCAGCAAGCGCGTAAGTTCGTATCTCATATCAGTGTGTTGATCCCGAGGGTCGAGAAACTGTCCGCTGGGCGAAAGCAGGGACGAAATCTCAGCAGATGCTTTACTGGACTTCTTCGCAAATCACCTGTAGCATCCGTTGCGTAATGACGATGTCTGCTTGTCCAGTTGGTCGGTCTTCCCGCATAAGCAGCTCGTAGTCTAGACTAATATCCAGACCCGGACCCTTGACCAGTGTGACTGCACCCCTTGTGACTCGGAGTGCTTGCGTAACCGACAGGGGTGTTATTTCTTTACGCGGCTTGAACCGTTCAGGATGGTCTGGGTCGGGAGTGGCGTTCTGGCATGTAGGTAGGCTTGGTCGAGTAGCGTCAGGCGCTGACCACAGTTCAACATCCACCCAAAAAGGGTTCTTGTGGACCTTGAACAGTAAAACCAATCGAGTGTTGTTGTTAGAGTTTCCGAACCACCATTCGGCATCCATTTGGAGAGAACGGTGCGATTGAGACATCCCAACTTCAACGACAAGGGATGGCCAAGTGCTGACAGTTGCGGAGAGAGGATGCGGAGATGGGACCATACTAAAATCTGGTTCCTTTCCGCAGTGGACCCCCTTGTTCTGTGCAGCGCCAGTCCCTCCCCAGCGACCCCCAATACGCGGCAAACCCGCGGAAGTCATTGCGTCCGCGAATAAAAGGCAAAAATCGCTAACAACGCTTTCGTGCTGTAGGCTAGACATGATCCTAAGTAGTATGTTGTGATCGTCGACAGTGAGTCGCACTCCGCCGATCCTATTCTTCAGAAGGTAATCGCGTAGGCCATCGCTCACGTCAATGATCAAAAGATACTGAGTTGTCTCCGGATTCGTGTCGATCTTCCTTGAGATCCGTCCAATCTTTCTGATTGTTTGCTGCTTTGTTGGGCGAGTCAAACGCTCAGCTTCATCAGGAATATGAAAGTCCGATTCTGTAGATTGAAGATTGATGTGGGACTCAGGCTCGAGGAACTCGCGAGGTGGTTCGGAGGTTGGCATCGCACCTTCTTCCTCACCTTCCTCCCCGCCTTCATTCTCACGCCAAGGTATTCCAGGATACCCCATGGCGATGTTAGATGAGTCAAGGCAAGACAATATGTAGATTCGAGGAGAGCAATGGATAAGATGAGAACATTGTGAGGTTGTGTAGGGATTTTATGGAGGCACAGATGATAAAAGCAGCTGTCGGGTTCAAACGATGACGCTATGTTTCAGCGCTTTGACATAGTCGAGAAATTGGAAAGCTCGGAAGTCTATTCGTGCCCGTTAGTGAAACGTCCATCGCGTCCACGGGTGGAGACATCATCTATTACTTACCGTGTGAGATGAAAATAACAAAAATGGTGGGAATGGTTCCGGCTAATAAGCCTCAGACACTCTCGGGAAACTCCGTTATTAACCAGCAGAACAACGGCCGCAAGAGGCTGGTGGGATGGAAGGGGGGGGGAAGGAAAGAGGAAGAGAAAGAGAAACAAAGGGTGTGATTGGTGAGGGTGGGTACGAAAACAAGATCAATAAACACCCGCATGAACACCTAGGCACCACAGGTTTACCAATATTAAGGACACTACAATGTAGGGACCGAAGAAAGAAGGGAGAGAGTTGATTCCTATAGGGAGCGAGCTGCCCGACGACAACCTTGCTTCTGATATAATCTATAGAATGCACCCGATAGGACTGCCCAATGCCTTGGGTTGGAACAAACCGTTGCCCAATTGCAATAAAATAACAATCGGAGGTGATGATTTAATATACCAACAAATGATGGTCGACTCGAAACTTAAGAGATGTGCCAAGAGCTAGATACGTACATATATAGACAGCTGCTAACCCCAAGTCAGTATTGCAAGATGATTAGTCTGTCCATAGCATAGATAAATGGATGGATTAGGCCCTTGGGCAAGACGATATAACAATCTTGTCAAGAGAGGTCTACGTGGTGGACATCGAGATGCACGGTGAAATGTGAGAATCCATTGAATGGTTGAAGAAGCTAAGTTATGAAACCAAGAAACTGACAAATCTCAGCACTTAGGCTATAGTTGCTCATATTACGTTTTATAACTCTAAAGAAGGATAATAAGAAACGTATAGTTATTAGAACTCCTATAGGTAGTAAGAATCCTCCTATATGTTATGGACATGCTAGTTACCAATCGATGGCGACCCCACATGTTGCACGGACGGGCCATCGAGAGCCAATCGACCAAATCCGTCTGCCCTCGAACACGTGCACTAACTGCATTAAGAAACTGCCTATTTAGGTACAACGAATCACGTGACAACGACTCCTACATCGACTCTAGGAGTATACCGAGGAGTATAGGGCGACCCCCGTATCGACCCCTAGAGTATATAATAGAGTATATAGTGACTCCTAGGTATACCCCCGGGGTAGATCTAGGAGTAAGAGAAATTAGAGATATATAAGGACACTTATTTATGAATCTAGTTTAGTTCTTCGTCTTTAATCCTATATTATTACTTATATTTACTTTTGGGTGTCTACTCAAAAATCCTACCCTATACAGCCAGACTTACAAATTTGGGCCTCCTACCTAATTGAAATAGTTGCCTTTTTGGGGCTAGTGGAATTCCAATTGTAAAACTGAGTGACTATGTAATTGATTAATCTTAGTTAATCTAAACTAGATGATAGAATAAGAAATTGATGTGAAAGGTCTCTCCTGAAATTGGAATACCTAAGACACGATCTCATATTTATTTCTGACGACTGTTCCAAGACTACCTCCAACAGTATTGAATGAGCACGTTACCCACCTTGCCCTGATTAATACCGCAACGACCAAATATATCACTGCTATACGGAGGTGGACATCTTTGGGAGGCCTCCTTCTCGCGCCAGGAGAGCTTGTCGCGTGTCACCACCCCTGCCATGACACCACGCCCGGTTTGTTCGCGGCGACAGATTGCACCGAAAGCAGATGGCTCTACAGCAGACCTTGGAAACATACCCATCATACTAGGCGAGATTGAAACTGATTCACATCAAGTGTCGGGCTCTCGTACCGAAGGTTAGTATGCACATGCCCTTAAACCTGTGAACTGGGATCAATCCACTCATCATGACACACAGACCCATGCTTCGCTCAAGAGAGCGTGATTGTCAAATGGGATGGAGAGGATGACCCCAAAGATCCATACAATTGGCCCCTCTGGAAGAAATGGCAGGCTACGGGCATTGGTTTGCTGGCGAGCTTTATCTGCTCAATGAATGGGACCATCCTAACGGTGGCTCATACGGCCATTGGGGAAGAGTTTCACATTTCCGATGCGACCTTCCCCAATTCCTACTGGCTAACCACATCCTGGGCCATCGGGGCGGCGCTGTGTCCGCTTCTTCTGTTTCCTGTGATGGAGGACTTTGGCGTTCGACCTGTCCTTCTCGCAACCTATTTTTGCTTTGTTTGTTTTCTGATTCCTGTAGGGTTGGCACCAAACTTTGCCACCCTGATTGTAGTTCGGTTCTTTAGCGGAGGATGTGTTCCGCTGATAAGCGACGCCGTTGCCGGTATTACATCGAACATTTTTCACGGCGATCGAGCCCGGAGTGTCCCAATTTGTCTGTACGTGACCATCTATCTGGCGGCGACAAGCCTGGGTCCGGTCGTTGGCTCTTCCATTCTGCAATTCCTGTCATGGCGCTGGATTGGTTACATCGAACTGATCTGGACCGCTGCCCTATTTCCAATCCTGGTCTTCGGTCTGCCAGAGAGCCGCGGGCCGGCGATCCTGCTCGCTAGGGCCAAACAACTGCGCCGCGAGGGGAAGAACGCGTACACGACCGAGAAGATCGACCGGTTAGCATTTCCTCGGCTTATCCTGCAGAGCGTTCAACGGCCTCTGTACATGCTATGTACGGAAGGGGTCGTGTTCGTTGCGACGGTGTGGGCTGCCTTCAGCTTAGGGACGATATATCTTTTTACGCAGTCGGTCGAGCAGGTATATAGGGAGCTCTATGGGTGGGATCCCATCCAGTGCGGGTATATCCAAATTGCGATTGTGGTCGGGGAACTCCTGGGCGGTGGATTTTGCATCTCAACTAATCCCTGGTACTATGCATCTGCTACCCGCAATGCCGAGGCACCGGGCACGCCGATCCCGGAGGCTCGGCTACATGCATCGATCATTGGTGGATTCTTTGGTGTGACGGGCGGCATGTTCGTGTATGGGTGGACATCGTACGCTTCCATACACTGGATGGCACCCACCGTGGGCCTGGCCATGGTGGGGTTTGGGACGACAGCGGTCGTCGTTGGCAATGCTAACTATCTCATCGACGCGTACAGCAAGTATGCTGCGAGCGCCCTCGGGGCGGTGGGTTTCGTCGAGAACATCTCCATCGCTTTTCTACCTCTGGCTGCAACCGCCATGTACACGGATCTTGGATTTCAATGGGCCAGCTCGCTGCTTGCATTTGTGTCTTTGGCCCTGGTGGCGACTCCTTTTGTGGTCCTCCAATGGGGCAAAGAGATCAGATCTTACAGCCCATTCATGCAAGAGGCCACTGTAGAGCGGCGGCGAGACAGTGCCGCAGCCGCAGGTGTATAAGAGTGGGGCCGTCGCACCCCATGTTGCCCCTTCAGTTGTTGGGGTGCCCGACATTAATCACCACCATGTATAATGGAGGAGGCATGTTTGAACGCTGCTGTCATGAAGAGAAGAACGAACTACCATTGAAGATGCACTATCAGATCAGTTTGTTGAATTCTATGAATTCTCATGTATTCATACCGTCTCGGTTTAATGCATAGACCTTCGACTTCCACGAAACCGATCAATTTCCGTGACATTCCGATATTTCTCCACATATCTGTTAGAACGACTGTACTTCGAAGTCCTCGCCAATATGCCCAAAGACTTTGGGGGATCGCACAGTAGATCCGGGCGAGAACATGGAATCATATATATACCTTTTTTCCATGTCTTGATCGTCGGACAAATCAGCATTTTATATTGCATTAATTATTCATACCTCCAGCGACAGCTTGTTTCATGCTGAAATACTGTAGTGTTACTGTAGTTTTTCAACACTTTCGGATGTGGAAGAACTAAATTTAAATATGCGCGGGAGACATGCTCGATTGTCCATGTCAGGTATGCTAGCTGAAAAGCGTAGGCTATGAGTGATAGATGGTGTCACGCTGCCGTAGACTATAATATGTATAGGTATTGTACAATTCCGCTCACCTCTGCGGCGAGTTAAGCTCACTCCAGATTTCCCGGCTTCAAGCTTATAATTGGCCTATCAATATTGTATATATCAATCCGGCCCCGATAATGACGGGCAAGTGTTCGTCGACCAGTGGCGCGGGATAAACGTCGCCGCCCAGTACGTGCTCGCCGGTCGGTAGGCCCTTGAGCATTGCAGCGGCGGCACTTTCGTCGGCGAGGCCGTCGATTATGGCCCCGATGCGGGCGGAGTTCTCTTCGATGTTGCGAAAGAATGCCGGTGCATCTTGCATGATTGGTGCTTGAGCTCATGACTCTTGATCCAACTTGAGAGCATAGACGAAGACATATCGCGTCAGCTGTTCAACTATTTCTTGAAAAGATATGAAAGTTAATTGTACTTGCAGTGATGCTCTCGCCCATTGCGTCTCTGCCTTCTTTATATTAATTTCATGGACTTTCAGATGCTGATACTGCCTTGCCACATAACTACCAGATGAGGACGATGGAGCATTAGTCGGTGTTAGCAACCTTACTCTGTTCAGCGGTTTGGCTCATTTCAGTTCTTTTGCTGAACCTGGTAGATCACACCCAGCTGGGAAAAATATCAATTCGCTAAATAGATGTCAACAGATGTACTGGCACGAATCAAAACGCTTGTTTGATTGGACAGGGTATGTGAGTATGCCTTATCCCACTTGGGAAACTTGGGAATTCAATCCCAATCAGGCAAAGGCTCTTTTCGGCTTAGCGTGCATGTAAGTACTTTGGCCCTGACTCCACTCATAGTCTCACCTACAATCAACCTTAGAAGCTCGATGTCCTGAGTCTGAATATGTCACCTCAAAAAGTTGTTCCTAGGTGGATTCAGCCCACCGTGCCCCCCCGGGCGGATCGGAGCACGTCTCATTCTGTGGCTCTTGACAACTGCTCCCTGCCTATTCCCCGTTCGATCGCAATGTACAAACAGATCGACGTCGACGATCGTGAACTCGAGGCCCAGGGGTATGCACCGGCAATGCCCAGGCGGTTTTCACTATTGTCACTTTTCTCGCTAGGCTTCGCGCTGACAGCTACCTGGAATGGATTCGGGAGTGCTATCGGAACCAGCCTGGCCGAATCCTCTTCCTCAGGAACTATATGGACTCTGGTCATCGCTGCTCTAATGAATCTCGGTGTTTCGCTCGGCATGGCGGAGCTCGTTTCGGCTTTCCCAAAAGCTCTCCAGGCAAGCTCTAGAGCGTGCTCACTTCCTGGGCGCCCACTTCGCAGAGTATGGAACGCCGATAGGGCCCCTCCATGGCCTCCCTATTTCCATCAAGGAGCACGTGGGGATGAAAGATCTGCGCTTACATGCGTCCTACATTGCCTTATGGGACAGCTTAGCGACTCAAGATGTGCATGTTCTCCAGATCTTAGCGAATGCCGGTGCCATCTTTCGTGCTAGGACCACACAGCCCCAGACGATAATGCATCTAGAGACAAGCTCAAATTTCTATGGAACTGCAAACTGTCCATGTAATAGCGAGCTCAGTGCAGGCGGAAGCTCTGGAGGTGAAGGATCCTTAGGCAGCCTAAGAGGTAGTATCCTCGGTGTTGGCTCTGATGTTGGAGGTAAGGTCTTACATTGTCGCCAAAAAAATCCTTCTGATTTTAAACAGGCAGCATTCGCTCTCCGGCGCTAAATGGTCTGCGTCCATCGGCCTTCCGCATTCTTACCGATGGCTGGTCCTACCGAGCGGCAAATGTGGATGAACTCCCGGGTGTTATTGGCCCTCTAAGCAAGGACATTGACGGCATCGAAATATTCATGAAGGTTGTGGCAAGTGCTAGACCGTGGTTTCTCGAGCCTGCCCTTCTGCCTCTTCCGTGGATACCCTATCAGGTCGACTCTACGCGGCGGCCCTTGAAAATCGCAATTATGTGGCATGACGGTGTTGTTCTTCCCCATCCATTTCCCCATCCATCAATAACACGAGCTCTAAAGACTATGAAGTCAAAGCTAGGTGACGTAGTGGAAATCTCTGTCTCATGCTGGCAGCCGTATCGTCACGAGAGACCCTGGGCCATAATCTCTAGTCTCTACTATCCGGATGGTGGCGATGAGGATGCACGTCTTCTAAAGCAAGCTGATGAGCCCATACTCACGCTGGCAAAGTGGATGAGAGAGAATCCTAAGGTCAAAAATCTCACCATGAGCGAGTTGTGCCACTGGAGAATGGAACACGAAGCATATCGCAAGGAATATGCCCAGCTTTGGAACGACGCTGCGTTGACGCGATTCTATGCCCTGCTGGCCCTGACCTTGCACCCAAGCATGGGACCGCACAGTACTGGAGCTATACTAGCCAGTGAAATTTGCTCGACTACCCAGCCGTCGTGTTCCCTGTTGGCAGGGCGCATGCCAACAGTGACCGGAAGGAAAGAGTATTTACCCCCATGACGCGTGCTGATAAAGATAATTGGGATCTCTGTAAGCCTGCAGCCCAGAGCCACATTTATTAAAAGCCGACCATAAATAATAGATGACGCTGAAACAGTTGATAAAGTTCCCATATCGCTTCAGCTTGTTTGCCGGCGATTTGAGGATGAGAAAGTTGTCGGGATACTGAGATATCTTCATGGGGTGCTTCAGTTCCCTTTCGAGCCTCTTCCATGAGTCGGTCCCTTACACTGTTTGGGGCATCTGTCACTTTGATTTATAAAGCGACGTATCATAAGATTTGAGCCAACTGCTCACATCCTGGATTTTCTTGCAACAAGCTGGCAGATACACAATTCAACCTCCTATCAAGACCTTATACAAAAGCAGATTGGCTACATATGCTAGAGCGATCGCTGCACAACGAAATCTATTTCTCATTAAAGTCATCCAAAGCAAAGCCGCACTTGCAACGGATAACAAGACGCGGAGGTGTGTTGTCGATCCACGACGTGACCCCACCACACGTTCTCAAAGCCCTTCACCTCCTGCTCCGCCCATACTTCTTCAAGCAACGGGATGGTACTGCCAAACATCTGATACCGTGTCCGGTCGTTCCACACCGAGCAGAAATGCACGATCTTTTGCCGTACCGATCGATCGCGTTGTTCGCAGCCAGCGAAGAAGAGCGGCAGCAACGCCTGCCGGGAGACCATGCTCTCGTCGCGACATGCGACCACATGGTCCACAATGACCCGGGCCCAACGGACAACGTGCATTGGAATCGGGGTTCCCGGCTCCCATCGGAACACGCGGTAGATGTAGAGCAGCAGGCCGAGTCTCCATGCCTCCGAGCAGTGCATACAATCTTGGTCTTGCTGGATGTCCTCTTCGCTGCCGAAGTCAAGTGCGGCAGGGGAGATGTGATGCCAGGACTCAAGCGCTCGCTCGATTTGAGCAATCACCGTGTTGTCGAAGGTCACGTACCGCATGGACGACGATTGGCGTTTTTCGGCACTCAGACGCACCACTTGCATGACCAGCGTGACTACACTGTGTGGGCACCCACAGAGGTCAAAGAAATTCCACTTCCGACCATCGGGGTTCGACTGGACGGCTTCGACGTATGCGTACGGCAACACGCAGTCTTCCCGGGACAAGAGACTGGTGATGGCATCCCACCTAAATAGTTAAGCTGGAAAGGCCGAGACGATTTTGCGCAGCCAGGGGGGGGTAATATACCATAACAGCAATCCTATTTGAGCCTCTGCCCGAGCGGACGTGGTCCATGCTTCGATTCCCCCGTGCGCTTCAATGAGGCCATAGGCTCCCTTAAGATGTGTGCTCCAGTATCCAAGGGTGGATTGAGTTTCCTAACTTTCATTATCAACTTGGATTAGGTCCGAGCAACATGAGGGTGTAACTAACATCGAAGGAAAATAAGATCATAATCGCATCAAGCATAGAGGAGCCATCTTCCACATTACCGGACGCGTCGAGGCTCTCGCGGAGGAGTTTTAATGCTGTATGGCGATGGTCATCGGTTGATGGACTCTTAACATGATGACCCGCTAAAGCCATCACCGCATGGACCAGAAAGATGGGTTCCGGAACGATGGTTCTGTGGTATCGAAACGGATTCATCTGCATGTCGGACGTTAAGGGGATCTTGCAGAATTCTATGTTGTCTATGGCTTATTAGTGGGCATTAACAGGAGCGGCTGGGAGCAGAACAAGCGAACATCTTTCAAGAATAAGCCCAAACCGCTGACAAATACTATTGTACAGTACGCTCGGTGGTATAGATGTAGTAGCGTAGGGGAGGTCTGAAGCTGCCACGGGACTTGGCTCTATATTAGCGACTTGACTCGACCATTCACAGAAGGCGCCAAGGCCGATGTTTTCTTCCTCAGCTAACTGTAGCCGTCCGTCGTCTGTCGATTTGGATGAACGTGGGGATAAGCCGTGGTCTTCGCTGTTGCAGCGGGGCAGTTGGAATTTGGCGGTCCTAGAATCGGTCTCAGGGTCGGGGGAATCAGCAGCTCTGGTCGGCGATGCATCACCCGAGACCCCAAATGGCGTCTCTAGGGAGGGGCTGGCTTCCTCGGAAACGTTGACTTGAGAACGAGTTTCATGTTAGCCCACAACCGTACTATTAGACAGACTTTAGAAGTCAGACAAAGGACAGGTCAGTACCATCGGATTCTGAGTTTTTGGGCTCGTAATTAGTGATAGGTTCAACAGGCGCTCCGGAGGGTGGATAAATGATGGCTGGTGGAAAGTGCATGGTCTTACGATCTCTCATAGGGTGCTCTGCAATGAACACAAATTGCTGAGGTCCATCTGCGTTTCCCAACCGACCCCTATTGGTCCTACGGGCTGCTGACCTTCTCACGGGCCTATTGGAGAGAGAATATCCTGGCTTCCAGGATAACTGCATTTTAAGCGTTCCGTAGATACAACGTAGGGTATTGCCCGATTGGTCGCAATATTCGCATCGAGCGATGACGGATACCTTAATGTGGAAGCGAAAAGAGGCATCCTATGAGGGGCGGTTGCAGGCAGGGATCAGTTGACTGTCAGTACCTACACTGACGCAACAAGAGTTTTGACATCCCTTTGATTACTCTGATTCTGCCGGTCAAAATTGGATTTTTCAACACCCCTTGACTGGTTTCCTGTTGAAACACTTGACTGTTGTGGATTAAATTGAATCTTGCCTTCTATAAAAAACTGTCGAACTGAGTATACTGCTAAACACCTTTTGGGACATGATTACTCAGCGTGCACCCAGTTCGCCCTAGTTTGTATGGTAATCAGATAGTTCAATCAATCGCCTCATGGTTGGTTCCCTCGGTACTAGCGCGTACGGATATTCTGCGATCCGACAGAAACACTTAACGTAATTCACTAGTGAGCTGCGCACCCCACCCAAAACGCGTCAAGAAACATACGAAAGGAACTACCCAGGAGATGCATAACTATCTCCTATGGCCCTAATTTTACAGGCTCCTTCAGCATAGCTCTTGTTTGCGTCGAAGGTGGAACTTGTTCCAATTAAACTCCCACTGAGGATTGCCAGTCCAATTTTACCAGCTGCTGCTGCTAGCAGCGTGCGGATACTTTCATAGTAGTTTGCACCGGCACATTCCCCATTTTTCCTCCCGTCTCTTTCGCCATGTATGCCTCCCCCTTTCACCCCTCATCCACACAATCATACGTTGCGGAATCCATTTCATCTCCACCTGCAGCCCTGAGTAGCTTCTCTCGTCCAATTACCTCTTGTCTGCCATGTCGTAGTCGCAAGGTCAAATGTGACCGCCGACAACCGCAATGTTTGGTGTGTGAGCGAGGCGAATATGCCTGTTCTTACGTGTCGAAGCCCCAGTCGCCCGGGCTGGCCTCAGAGTCGGGCCGGGTCACCAAACTAAGCAGTGCCCCCAAGATCTCTTCATCCACGCTGGCCCGAATCAATCCTGGTCTTCAGCGTCTTGGTAACTTCATGGCGCAAGCGAAAGCATATGAGGCATCGGAGCATAGTCCCTCGTCGCTGGACTCGTTCACACGTGCACAATCGACACCCGCCCCTCATAATGCGTCACCTCCACAGCCGCGATCGGAAGAAGATGCACTGATTCTCGATAATGGAGTCCCCCACTTCCTCTCCGGCAAACACTGGGCCTGGATGGCTGCAGAGGTGCGCTCCCCGTTGTTCTTGAAGCTTGTGCCTATGCCAAGGCAAAGCGGTACTACCTAAGCCTCTGCTCCTTAGCTCCAAGGCATCCAATCGGTTCTTGCAGAATCTCAGAATTCCTCCCCCGAACAGGCGCTCGAAGATGTCATTTGGGACGCCGATTCCCCTACAGGTAATGGCGCTACCTTCTGGCCCGATACACGAGAGGATTGTTATTTGCTCCTGAACGTTTTCCTGGCTAATGTCGACCCAATTCACCGAATTGTCCACCGGCCGAGTTTGGGACGTCGCTTTGACAGATTTGTTCGCACCCATTACCTCTTAGAGTACGATCACGCCCCCATCATGACGGGGACCAGTAGCAATATGATTTTCCACCCAAATAATATGGACCCATTCGAGCCGCTGGCCATGTCCATCTTCTACGCTGCCGTCAACAGTATGAAGGATACCGAAACGGTCACCGTGTTCAGCACTGATAGGTCTCACCTCCTGAGTCGATACCGCACTGGAACAGAAGTACATCTGAAACGGCAGAAATTTATGACCTCAAGGAGCTTTGAGGTCTTGCAAGCATTTGTGATTTTTCTGGTAAGTCTCAGGGAGAGAGGAAAAACAGTCCCCATACTGAGCTAAACAATATTCATGCACCAAAGACCGCGCAATATCGGGAAGATGACCTGGGCAAGGTATGGCCGCTGACTGGGCTGGCTATTCGGATGGCGACAGTCCACGGACTCCACCGGGACCCTTTAGCTCTACCGCTGGGCACGATGGATGTTATACAGGTGGAGCTGCGTCGTCGCTTATGGGCGCAAATATGCTACTTAGATTTCCGCGCAGCGGAGGATCATGGGTTTGCGCCTTCCATTCACGAGTCGGACTTCGATACGCGTCGACCTGTCAGCCTGGATGATGCCGATCTGATCGAAGGGGTGGCACCGTCGGTTGGACTCTCGGATGTCCCCAAGTTCACCGACATGACTATCTATCTCCTTCGGGTCACCGCGGTCCAGTATTACGGGCGAATTATTCAGGTGACGCATGCTTCGCGAAAGGGATTGCGCACCAACCCCTGCGGTGTGGGTGAGGCCGAAGCATTAACGGAGCTACAAGGCCTGTTCAACACTGCTGAGACTATCGCCAGCGAGTTTGAGAAGAATCTGGACGATCTCGTTCGATACTGCGATAAGAGGGTGAGTATGCAATCAATGGCCTTAGACTTGAGAAGCCACTTGAAATCCAAATTCTGGGTCATGTTCTGGATTCAAATCTCTCGACAAGATCGCGAGAAGGTCATCAGTCCCGCTATGAGAAGAAAGTTAGCCCTCCGACCCCCCCTCCCCCAACCAGGCAAAGTAAATATGTTTTCGCTGACAGTATCAAACGTCAAGTATATTCGTGGACGCCGCCACAGCCGTAGAGAACTGGTGT
Organism: Penicillium egyptiacum; assembly: GCA_911456345.1. Lineage (NCBI taxonomy): Eukaryota > Fungi > Ascomycota > Eurotiomycetes > Eurotiales > Aspergillaceae > Penicillium > Penicillium egyptiacum. The sequence continues at coordinate 620,648 of CAJVRC010000866.1, read as the reverse complement.
ACAATCGCCTCCAGCAAGGCCTGTGAACCCTTCCAATGGCATATCTTCTCCCACGCCGGCTTCTACTTGATTCTCTACGTACTCTCCGAACTCCGCAGTCCCGGCTTCCAATCCCCGGAGTGGGCCGATCTCCGCCAGCGAGGCCTCCAATTAGCGAACGCCATCTACGAGATTCGGGGTCAGCATACCACTGGTGCATGGCCCGCAATCATTTGGTTGGTGAATCGGATTCGGTTCCAGCAGGGCCTCGGTTCTGGTATCGCTAGCAACCAGCCAACTGGGACTGGTTTATCTGAGAACAATCCTCCCATGTCGAAGGAATCTTTCCCTGCTGCTCCTCCGGGCTCGGCTGTGATGGGCCTTGATACGGCGGATTTCATGGGTTTGGTGAATCTGGAGGAGTTCGATTTTGCGGACTTCGCCAGTTTGGGTCCGATGGGGTGCCATGGGTTGTCACAGTGACTGATTGCTGGGCTTGATGGATCGGCCAATTTAATTACGTTCATGCAAAGCATCCTTTGTGGGATATGGTGGAATAGGTTCTCATTTCTCTTTCTGGACAGAGTGTTGGAGAAGGGTGGACCGCGGATGGATTAAGGTGTATAGTAGTTTAGATCGCACCTATAAACCCTGCACTGTGTCATTTGGACATACGCTAGCGTTATAGGCTGATTAAGAGCGGCTCCATACACGGTGACTCGAGGTGTAATCTGTGGTATGAAGTGCCTACATATATATGTACCTAACCTTCCAAGGTCACTCTGTGTGTTAATCACCTCAAAGTAAGGTTTGCCCTCTCCTGATTTGACCGGACGAGGAGTGGGTCTCGTACGAGGCGGGAGGCCCCACACCCTCGGCCGAGGTGGATCATATACATTGTAGGGTTGATGATTTTGAATACATAGGTATATATCTGCTTGTCAGAAGAGATGATAGGGGCATTAGCATTCACAAATCAGCATGTCTCTTACGCATAGCAACAATACACCCGAGTCTTCAGCAGCGTTCAACACGATGCAATCCCCAAGAAGCACAGGGACAATGCCAGAGTACGAAACAGACTCGCCCGAAAAGCTCATGCAAGATAATACCAAGGCAGAACTCGGAACCAAGCAAGAAATTGATCCTCATGGTTTGGAACACGTTCGTAGAGGACTTCTTCCGTGATTATGTTTTGTTCCAGCCTTGCAGGATCCGAGGCAGTATACCCCGGGGATGAAGTGGGGTTTGACCTTTATTGTGGCGATGGGAGGGTTGGTCGTTCCGCTGAGTAGTGGTGGTTTGTTCCGTAAGGCGTCCTCTTCCCCAGCCAGAACAAGAAGCTGATATGCTGGATTTCAAACAGCGTGCCTGATAGAGATCGCCGAGGATATGCATACCACCGTGTCGGTGGTCAACTTGTCTATCGCTTTTGGCTCACTCTCTGTTGCCATCACACCCTTGTGGTGGTCATACCTGGCTGAGCTCTATGGTCGTCGACTGGTATACATATCGTCATTCTTTTTCCTTGGGATTTTCAACATTCTGGCTGCTATCAGCCCCAACATCGGCATGTTTATCGCCATGCGACTCCTTGGGAGTGCATCCAGTGCGTCCCTTCAAGCCGTCAGTGCCGGTACCATTTCAGACATGTTCGAAACGCAAGATCGCGGCAAGGCCATGGGCGCGTTCATGCTAGGTCCCATGCTGGGGCCCATGTTTGCCCCTATTCTCGGCGGGGCGCTTACAATGCGTTGGAGTTGGCGCAGCACACAGTGGTTCATGGTCATCTATGGCTGGGTCGTGTTGGCTGTGATGGTCCTTTTCATGCCGGAGACAGCCACCAACCTCGAAGAGAACCGCCGCGAGCAGCGAAACGACGCGACCAGTCCCGGCAAGAAGGCCCTCTACTTCCTCCTGAAGCCCATGGAAGCCGCCAAGCTCCTCCAATACCCTCCCATCCTGATTACAGTCTATTACACCAGCATCGTCTTCGCTACGTACTATCTCATCTGTGTTTCCATCGAAGACACCTTCGCCCTGCCACCATACTCTTGGAGCTCTATCATTGTCGGTGTAGCTTATATTCCCGGGGGCCTGGGCCTACTCTTCGGTGCGATCATTGGAGGCCGCTGGCAGGATTATATCATGGCGCGGACCGCTCGAAAGGAGGGCCGATACGACGATAAGGGGGAGTTGGTTCTGCACCCGGTCGATCGTCTGGGCGAGAACTGCCTCCTTGGGGGCATTCTCTTCCCTGGGGCGCTCTTGTGGTGGGGATGGGCCGCCGATAAGCATGAGTTCTGGCTGGTCCCGGTAAGTTCATTTATTTCATCGCCTTTAGGCTTCAAGCGGGGACTGATCTACTTTATAATAGCTCCTCGGAAACTTCTTCTACGGGGTTGGCGGAATGATTCTCACCAACGTCACCATGACAATGCTGACGGAATTTACACCGAAGAACTCCACCATCGGCGTCGCGGTGAATAACCTCATGCGAAACAGTCTGTCATGCGTGAGTGCGATCATTGCGCAGCCGTTATTTGACGCGATTGGGACGGGTTGGTCGTTCACGGCGGTTTGTTTATTCTGTCTGCTCAGTGGCGTCCCGTTGATCCTTCTGCGGATCAAGCGGGATGAATGGAGTCGGCATATGAAGGCTACGCTAGGGGGTGAGTAGGAGTTTCTGTGGAAGATGAGGGGATGGGGAGCCTGATCATTACTAGGATTACGGGTCTCCACCCGGCTACTGGCTGCACTTAATTTCGTTATTTGTTTGTGTGAGAGGAGAGAGGATTATAAAATGGAAACTGAGAAGTGATTACTACTGTGCTACCTACGCCCGTGCCCGCCTAGGTGGTTATGCTAAAGTGTCGTCATGAAGTAAGAAGTAACATATTTAGGAATAGTGGTCTCTATGCTAATTTTGTTCGGCTCCAAAATGATGGTAAAAGTAAACTACATATGTATGTATTTACATATACACATAGGAAAAGACCTGATCAGTGTATTCGCACAGCGTCACCGAGATGGCGAAGCAACAGGTCAGCTACGACCTCGACCTTGGTGGCAGCTTCCTCAAGGGCCTGCCCCCTTCAATCAAAAGATACACGTATCATGGAGAGGAGCAATTGTTTGACATCTTCCAATCCGAATTCACTCGTTTTGAAGCCTCCACCGAAATAAGCGAAGAAATCCTCTTCCACGCAAGCAAAGAGACTATCGAAACCATTTTCAATCCTGAAAACGAAGACGCCTCTATCTCAAAACTTTGCACTTCCTTTGACCTTATTGAACAGCTCTTCTTAGTCACTATGGAATCAATGCCACACGCCAAAGCCGCCGATCTCATGAACAGTGCGATTCGGGACACCCTGACACCAATGGGCTTGTCCAGTTGCCTCAACGCATATCCGAGTGCACACGTGAGAGGACAAAGTCGGGGAAAGAAGCCTGACTATAGCTGGAACCCCATCAGGCAAGAGCCTGGCCAGCCCAGCTCGCCCTCCGTTACCCTCGAAGTTGCGTACTCAGAATCCGACTCAAAACTAAATTCTGATGTCCGATTCTGGTTGAATCCAGATGATGGCAATGCAAATATATGCCTAACTCTCCGCATCAATCGCTCCCATCCAGAAATTATAATTGAAGTGTGGGAGAGGCAAAACAACAAGGCCCATCGCTCCCAGCTCACATTTATCACCAGCCAAAACAACCAGACACACGTCAGCGACCATCCTCTCGTGATCCCGTTCGTCAGTTTGTTCCGTCGCAACTCCACTCGTCCAGGGGAGAGAGACCTGGCCATCTCCCAACAACAACTGGCGCGTGTCGCAGAGGGGATTTGGGCAGAGCAGGGGTGGTAATTTTTCTTTGTTTCCTTTCATTTTTCGATGGTTGATTCAGGGTCATACGGAAGGGCAGTTTGTGGATACGGATTCACCTTTCTTTTAATGGCTTGCTTTCGTCTACTCCATATTGATTTTATCATCTGAGGCTATGGTTGATTCTACTAAGTAAGCTGACCTACGAGTCGTGCAATGGATAAAGGGTGCTCTCACTAGCACATGATAACCACCCACAAGATCGTGGTATTATTGGAGATAGGGTGGCCTTGCGATGGAATCCTACAGGATCTTCTTCTAGTCGTAACCACAGCAGATTGCAACCTTAGAAACCTCCGAGCAAACTCAGCCAATTTTGCTATTTTGATGAAAAACTACCACATCCATGGCAATGTATTTCATCCACTTGAAGAGGCGTTGGTTGAGAGTTTGAGTAACGCTATTTTTAACGATAACAATAGTGTCAAGCCTTGACGACGTCAAATCCCTCCTCCCAGTTATCTAGGGCCGCCCGAATCTCCGCGGCATAAGCGGGGATACCACCGGCGTAGCAAACTGGCTCATAAACCTTGCCAGGGATGCTGCCACCCATGTACGTCGACTGCGTCGTGGGGAAGAGGGTCCTGTTATTGAGCTCCAAGACATGGTTCTTCCACTTATCGGCAGCCTCAATCTTGGGATTGATGTACTTAATGCCATTGGCCTCGATTTTGGCAATGGCGTCGGAAATCCACCGGCCTTGGACCGCGACTGACGTGGGGCCATTACTCAGGAGCGTCGGGCCGTGGGCACCATAGATATGGAACATATTGGGGTAGCCGCTCACAGTAGTACCGAGGTAGGTCTTTGCACCTGGAATCCATTCCTTCTCAAGCTCGGCGCCGTCGATGCTCTTCAGGCCAAGCTGGGTCATGACGCCGGTAACAACATCCTGAGAGTATTAGCGCTTGTGCTACCTTGCTGATGTATCAAATAGAACTTACAAATCCAGTCGCGACAGCAATGACATCAAGTTCATGGTGAGTCCCGTCCTCGAGGGTGATACCGGTCTCGGTAAACTCCCTGATCGGATTATTTTTGATGTCAACCAGATGCACCGACTCCCGATTGAACTGCTCGTAATATGTTTCTTCAAGACATGGCCGCTTGATACCGAAATAATGTGGCATTTTCCGAGGCGCGAGCAACTCCCTCGTCTCAGGGTCGCCGATACGATCACGGGTCTTCTTGGCCCAGAAATCGTACGATGCTTTGTTGGCCTCAGGGTTGATCAATGTATCCTTGTACAGAGAAACCCAATAGCGGAAGCCACCTTCCTTCCAGATTCTCTCATAGAAGGCCTCGCGTTCCTCGGGTGTGTCGTCAAACGTGTTGCGTTCGCACCAATCATACATGAAGCCTGCAAAACTGGTCTCGCGGTACCGGAACAGCTCTGGGTAGTATGGCTTGATGCGCTCCTGCTCCTCAACACTAAGGTCCCGCTTGCGCATGGGTATGGCGAGGTTAGGAGTTCGTTGAAAGACCTTGAGGTTGCCAGCCTCAGGGCCCCAAGCCTGTGTCATTTGCACACCCGACGCACCGGTGCCGATGATAGCACAGCGCTTGCTTTTCACGTCAATTTTCTCCTCGGGCCAGAAAGATGAGTGGTGCAGGACACCTTTAAATTTATCTATGCCAGGCCACGGGGGAATATAACGCTTGGCGGCCTAAGCGGTTCATTAGTAGGTCTTTGTTTGACAGACGGATGTGATTACTTACAAAGCCGGTTCCAAGGACGAGGTATTTGGCCTTGGTCGTGCGCCCATCTGCAGTTTCGATATTCCATCTTCCCTCGTTCGTGTCGAACTGAGCTCCAACCACGACGGTGTTGAAAGCGCAGTCCTTCTTGATACCGACTACTTTATCCACGTGATCGAAGTAATCACGCAGGTTATTGTAGTCGGGGTAGTTGTTGGGCCAGTTCCACGTGTTGTATACCTCGGGCCAAGGCAACTCATACTGGGGGACTTCGGAGTCGACCCGCGCTCCGGGATAGCAATTCCACCGCCAGGTGCCACCAGTGTCGTTGCCGGCCTCGAAAATGACCGTCTTCAGTCCGCAGTCCCGAAGGGTCTTGAGCATAAACACGCCGGCTATCTCGTTAGCTGGGGAATGATTGAAACCTATACTACCAACTTACCAAACCCAGCACCGACGACCAAAGCATCGACCTCGAGTCCTTCGGCATATGGTCCAGTCTTATCGGCATGGATAATGGAGTAGTCGGTAAGCTCAGTGTTATATTTCTTCGGCTTGGAGACTGTCTCTCCTATGCTACCCATCTCGATTAAAGATTGATATCACCAAGTGTCGCAGTTGATGTAACTAAATAAGAAGATTGATTGTGGGAGTGTCATAGAGCTTTCTTTCTTGGGCACCTCCCCCTACTTATATACATTCACTAACTTCTTACTGCTGATGTTAGCGTATGCTGTCAATAGTACCTTCTTCCCTAGTTTGCCTATGATACAGCTAGCAGCAGGGTACCCCTCTTCATGCACCATCTGCGGCATATTTTTGGGCCATCACGACAATGTGGCTTTTGCCCAGAAATTTAGTCAAGCGTTAAAGAGTATTATTCATGGTCTGGCTATTGAGACCTCCCACCGGCATCACCTCCCATGACCTTCTTAGCTGCATTTTCCCAAGCCGTCTTCTATGGTGTCCTTTTCCATCATCCCGAAGGGTAAGAATAGCCGAACCAAAGTGATGAATGTAATCTTCCAAAAGAATCGAAGCGCCTCAAAACTTCATTGTCGCGATGGCCCCCAAAAGCTGCCGTGTACACATCACACTATTACATAGGTGTACATGAATAAGGAAGGGAGTTCGTCCGGTCGCCAGGTCCTGGGAATTACTGGTAGGTTATTGGAGTTACCCATGACCTGTTGACATGGTGAGGTAAAAGGCCTCTTACTAGCTATTACCAGTACAGGGTGACCTGGTGACCTGGCGAGCGAAAGGCCTTGCGAGGTTGTATGCATTCCAGGACCCGTCATCACAAAGTATACTGCAGCTGTGGTTGGACCGGACGCCTTCGGCCTCTCCAGGACTAGTTGCGGAGCGAGCCGAGACAACCATGGAACCTTCTGAGGTCGAGACTTTCCCCGCACGCAAACCTTGGAAGTACCTGAGCACCTACCTACCCAGGTAGGTGCGAGAACTGACCTGTCCAGTGGACAAACACCGCTACTTTCCGCGACAATTTAAAAAGGTGGGCTAAGATTGCGCCGCAACAGGAGCAGGTTGTCGATCATGCTCGCTTCGCACGGTCGCGCCGATATCGGTTCTGCATGATGGTAGTAGACCAAGAGGCCCTAGACTTGGTCTTAAGCGTACCTGATCCTGAGATTGACCCAGAAGATTGTATTGACACTAGGTTTGTGCGTTTGGTCAACGGAGTTTGGAAGTCGGAGGAATTGGCCAAGAAGGAATTGGCGGAGCGCGGGACACCCCTTGTCTGGGAAGGGTATGATCGCCTAGAGGAATGCACTTTCCAGGACGTCGGCTGGATTAATGTGTTTTATGATAATGCGAAAGCATGGGCGTTCTTGAACATCTGTGATAACCTGGACTGGTCGACATATTATCAGCGTCCTCCGGGAATTCAGTGCAACATGTAAAATAGATTGTTGCAATGAAGAAAGTAATGAAACTTATCTTGATTCAGTTTGTAGCCCAAGAATTCATGACCTCTTTGGCGTATCTCTGGTGCTCTAGTTTAAGTATACATCACTCTGAAAATGGAGCATTCGTGGGTTGCGACTAGGCGCTATCCACGGATGGTTGAGACCTTCCCCGCACCCAGTTACGCAATCCACAGCGGTTCTGCAAAGTATTCCTCCACTGTTTGAAACTTGCGCCCTTGCTCTTCATTTTGCTAGACCTTTTGTCAACACATACACACGATTCCCACAATTGTCTATTCCTTTTTAGACAGAGATCAATAACATGTCTCTCAATGCGCAAGTGCATTCGCATCTCCGTGATATTGTGGACAAAGCCTGCGAAGACCAAAAGACAGGTATTCCCGGAACCACAGTCGTGGTTGTTGGCAAAGATGGCAACGAACTATTCGCCCACTCTGCGGGTAAGCGAGGCACGGGGTCCAAAGACCCCATGAACTTGGACAACATCTTCTGGATCGCATCTTGTACTAAGATGGTGGCTGGTGTTGCCTGCATGCAACTGGTTGAGCGGGGAATTCTCAAGCTGGATGATGCGGAGCAGACAGAGGGTCTTTGCCCCGAATTGAAGAGTCTCCAGGTTTTGCTGCCAGATGGTAGTCTTGAGGAGAAGAAGCATGGGATAACTCTGCGAATGCTGTTGACCCATACTTCCGGATTCGGGTATACGTTTTTCAATGAGAGATTGAGACAGTGGTCGTACCCGGTTGGTGTGGATGAGTTCTCTGGCCGGATTGAAGATATGAAGATGCCTCTGCTATTCCAGCCTGGTGAAGGCTGGGAGTATGGTGTAAGTATGATATATTCCGAATCACGAAATGCATGGCTAATGGGTAAAGGTTGGTATCGACTGGGCGGGGATCGCACTGGAACGTGCAACTGGCCTGACGCTCAACGACTACCTACAGAAAAATGTCTTTCTGCCACTTGGGATCAAGGACATGTCCATGATCCCTAGCCATGACATGCGCCAGAGGCTGGCGTACATGAATAATCGAAGCCCAAATGGCACCCTGAGGGCCCGAGACCATATTCTTCGGGCGCCTTTGGTTGTCGACCTAGAGAACGAGACTGAAATCGCCAGAGTGTTCAACAGCGGCGGTGCGGGTATCTTTGCCAAGCCGCAGGAATATTGCAGTGAGTCGCGAGTAGCTTCGAGATTCTGTCGAGGTTCCACATACTGACTGGTCTCTGCAGAGGTCCTCGCTGTGCTGTTAAATGATGGAACGTGCCCTAGAACGGGCAGCAAGCTGCTTCACAAGGAGACCGTGGACGAAATGTTCTCTAACCAGATTCCCCGGTTCCCCAACTACAGCCGTCAAAGCGTCCCAGATGCAAAACCAGACCTAACCAACCCCTTTCCTGAGCTATACCCAGTTCCTGGGGACCCACCACAGGGTTGGGGCCTCACGTTCATGCTGAGCAATGGCGGCGCGACGGGGCGGTCGAATAGCACAGGGCACTGGGCTGGGCTGCCGAATCTGTGGTGGTGGGCGGACAGGGAGAGGGGTGTTGCGGGAATTGTTTGTACACAGATTCTGCCGTTTGCGGACGTTAAGGTCAGTGAGCTATGGGGAGCAGTTGAGGCTGAGATTTACAAAGCCCTCAGTGAGGCTTGATGTCGAAGGTAGTGGAAGACCTTATTCCAAGTTTTGGATCTAATTCGCGATCGTTTATTCGGGAACCAGAGAATTTGTTTAAATAAACCTATCTGGTCTGTCCAAATCGGCATGAGTTTTGGAAGCTCTCTGCTCTTGTTATCAATCTGTCAATAGGATCGGAGCAGATGGAGGAAGTGTCGGATTCAAAAATAGTATCGTTGTTAGGGAAAGGACAGACAGATGCATAAGAGGATAGCTTCTAAAGCCTTCTATGGACCACATAGCCAAAGAAGCAGAGTTAGACTTCTCTACCCGCCTCTCCCATGCCTTTATTTTAAGAAAGCCCAGCGTTAGGCAGAAAGAAAGTACGTATATATCCAGGTAGTCTACGGAATATGCCGACACAGATATTTCCAGTTCTGATTCCCTGCGTTTAAGGACCCTGCGTCTAAGGACTGAAGCGATATCTCAAACGAGTAGCCGTGAAGTGAAACCGACATAATAATCCCGCTTACCTAGCTGAACCCCCTCCTTCCGGAGAATACCATACGCAGTAGTGAGGTGGAAATATATGTTCGGCAAGGCAATGGTATGGGCATAGGTAGCACCGCTGATCTCGGCCGCCTGCTCCGGGCCCATTTGAGTGAGCTTCAGCTTATCAGGGTGCTGATTGACGACGTCCTTGTCGGCGTCTTTAAGGGCCTTTAGCACCTTTTCAATCCGCTCATAGCATTCGGCATATGTGGTGGGTTTGCCTTCAGTGATTACCGGCTCCCGACCGGTTAGGCGGGCGACGAGGTTTTCTGAGAATTGGGTTGCGAGGCGCACTTGGTCGGTCACTGGATACATGTCCTCACAGAGACGTGCGTCGAGCAGATCGGTAGCATTTGGGCGTTGCTCGGCTTGTTGGAGAAAGTGCGATAGGGAGCCCAGGATGTGTTGGGCCACCACAATGGTTCCGTCATAGAAGGTGTGGACCATGATGGAGTAACAGGTTTGATGTATGAGATCTTGAGAAGAGGAGAATTGAAGAGTACAGACATGGGTGAGACTAGTCTTTAGTCTCATCCCATTGAGGGGTCGGATCTAACCACTCCTAGTTAAAAGATGGGGGCTGAAAATGCTACATCATTAATCTATACAATGCTAGCTAGGGGGTGAATCTAAGCATATGAAGTGGTCTGAGGAGTCTAATGCCATGTGGATTCATATGCTTCTATCGGCTAGCTTTTTTTGATTCCCTGACTCGAGTCTCCCTTGCTCTTACGAAGGCATAACGGCGTATCGTAAACACCCCGCAGCATGGGCCAGACAACAGGTGGAAACCTTAGTACAACTACCAAATTTTTTTTATTCTCTTGAAATCTCAAATATGCCATGGTCCCATGTCATGTTGGTGCTCGGAGTTGTGTACATGACCTTCTAAGATAAATTTTCTCGAATTCTACAGCTCTCCGTCCCCGCATAGTTGTCCTCGACGTCCAGCTCCCACAACTTCGAAGTTACTACAAGTTCAGTACTTCTCCGTTGGAGGCTCACTCGATGCTCTGAATCTCGGGCGGCCGAGTATAATACCTCTCCCGACCAAAGGGGTCAGAGAGGTCGACGAAGCCGTTAGCCTCCACCTGACGGTAGTGCACTTTCATCCAACCCACATCATGTTGCGTACACCCTTCCAGTGGCTCTTCGTCCGGCGGAGAACGGTCATTCTCCTCCAATTCATCCTCGCTAGGTTCCTCCAGCTCCCATTCACCGTTCACCAGCCGAACGAATCCCGCTTCTTCGTCGTCGTCCGGGGCGCTTAGGACCGACTCTAAGGCCTCCTGGTCCACTATCACGAAAGACCGGTACCGGCCGCTTTGTCCACGGTCGCCACTATCGACACCTTGTTCTTCTTTGAGTGCCGTGGTAACCCACTGATTGAAGTGATCGCGTAGAACAGCAACAGTTGCGTCCTCAAAGGAAGGGTCTTCTAAGACTGTTCGGCTGAACTTGCCGAGCAGATCCATACCAGTGTATTACTCGAAGAATTCCGGTACGAACTTTAAGAGCGAACCATGAATTTCTCCCAATCAGAATCGCTTTGGTACGTGCACCGATAGATCACAAAAAACCCCATGTTTTGAACCCATCCGCGTCGAGGATCGTCTCGGGGTTGTCGGCCCCATTGTGTCTGGTGGATAGGGAGGGATCTCGTTTTGAAAGTAATGAAACTTCATCCTTGACAGGGCACTGTGAGGAACACGTCATCGCACTGGAGAAGGGGCTGTAGCTGGTCGTAGCTGCAAGGGATTCGGGCGGTGTAGAAGGCGGGTAGATGTGAGCAGGAAAGCGAACAACACCTCGTAGGGCTGGGTGAATGAGGTGGCTGGAAAGATGGGAAATTCGAAGAGCTGCCTCGTTATCATCAACGCAGAAATCGTTGAATACATACTTACTAATAGGTGACAAAGGGGTAACTAGAAGGGAAAAACATATGCTGTACATGTTGTCATTAGTACCTACACGCCCGGGCATATCCATGGATCGGTACCTCGGAAGGCCCAAGACCCACTTATTTTCTGCCAGTAGAAATTTGGCTTCAAAAAACTCCTGACTCGTCGCGCTACGCGGGTGGGGTGTATTCTAATAGGAACAGGTAGGCGGTATAGACAGAGCGGTCAAGGGTAGAAGACCAATGAAACGCCACTTGAATCCGTAGCAGGACAGGGCGGTAAGTCCAATCATATCTGCGAAAGGGACAGAGCATGTAAGCTCCGTTGATTGCAGGATGTCCATGTTTGCCCGAAGCCCGGTGTCTCGTGTAGTCTATACCCTTGCGGAATTTTCCCGCAACACACTGAATGTGGATCCTGTTCTACTTGTGAACTCTGGACTTATTGTGGTTGGCCTCATCACTTCACTCCGCTCCGCTGGGAATGTATTATACAGCTACGCCGAAAAGACATGCTTGTCAACTGTACACGTGAGGGCAGAGGACCCCCTCTATGATGATATCGTCCGATGGATGAACGATCATGCTTTCCAGCGTCGCAATTTTCTCTCCGTCTTGGCACAGACTACGAACCGCTCCGACAACGACAAGGCTTTAATACGATCTCCATTAGCGCATCCGAATTCTGACGGGCTGATCAGCTACCGGGAAGTAGAGGACAACTCGTTCTTGGAGCTTAAGCCTTTCCGTGGATCACGTCTCTTTCGCTTCAAGCGAACGTGGATGCTTTTCACTCACGCAGCGAGTAGCCCTGAAAGTGTTCCACAAGTCGATACCAATCCCCCGTTGAAGTTGCAGTGCCTCAGTCTTTCGCTTTCTCCGATCAGGAACTTCCTCGACGAAGTTCGTGCCTACGGCCGTAAGGTCTCTGTGTCTAGCATTACAGTCTACCGCACTAAGCCCAATTCCCGAGACCACATCCGTTGGAGCTCAGCCGCTTCGCGACCATCCAGAGACATCTCCACTGTGATCCTTGATAATCACAAGAAAGAAACCATCCTACGGGATATCAACGAGTACCTTCATCCGCATACAAGGCAATGGTATGCTAACCATGGCATCCCGTATCGGCGTGGATATCTGTTCTCCGGGCCCCCGGGCACAGGCAAGACGAGTCTTGCATCTGCGATTGCGGGTGTCTTCGGTCTGGATATATATGTGCTGAGCTTGCTCGATCCTACCATGACAGAATCGCAATTCAGCAGGATGTTCTCTGAGGTGCCTACGCGGTGCGTGGTGCTTTTGGAGGATGTCGATGCTGCAGGGTTGAATAGAGGTGGTCTGGCGTCAAGCGAAGATCTCACTCAATCAGGACCAGAGACCAAAACACTAGTAAACACATCTGTATCTCTTTCCGGCCTGCTCAATGCAATCGACGGTGTTTCGTCCCAAGAGGGTCGCATATTGATTATGACAACAAATACGCCGCAGCGGTTGGATCGCGCTCTCATTCGGCCTGGTCGCGTGGACATCCATATTCGATTTGAGCTTCCATCTCAAGAGGAATTGCGAGATCTCTTCTTGAGCATATACAGCGACATGTTTGAAAACGCCGAATTCTCTCCGGGGGAGCAGAAGATGGACATGGCAAGGCTGAATGAACTGGCAGTGCACTTTGCAGGGTGCCTACCGGAGAGGCAATATAGTCTTGCTGAAGTACAAGGCTTTCTTCTGCAGTATAAACGCCGACCGGAGGAGGCTTGTGACAATATCATAAGCTGGGTCGAGGAGATGGAATATGAAGAATAGAAATGCAGCTGTTTTGGCTGGGTGGCGTCAAAGAAAGATGGCGCCCTTTTAGAACATGCTGATCGCGTTTTACATCACCTGGATCTGTATCATAATAGACTTTTATTTAATTTTACTCGACTCCTAAATCTTTTTCGGTTGCAACATCCATCGTCAATATCAGACTATGTCTTAAAGCTTTTCCAGGCAGAGTTGTCAACGATAGTAAAACACCCCCAGTGCCTCTCTTTCAGAGTCTGAGTCTAAGCTTCAGCTAAAATCTAGTGTTTTGACCCCTATACCTGTTTAACTTCATGTCTCTCGTTTCAAGAATACTTTAGTTTCTCTAGGAGTTCAGTTGCCGTAGCCTCAAAAACAACAACAAAATGAAGCCATATTCGCATTTAATTGATCAAGATATTGGATAGCAATGGATCCATTGCTAACTGGATACCTATCTACAAAGATTCTGGGGAACCTATTTAACTATTAAGAGCAATCACGGCTAAAACAGACGTCGCGTCCTTCGTAGAAGCAGAAATCACATCCTCCGAGACTGCCCCCGTTCTCCACATCCCCAATCCCACAAAACGTCCGTTCACAGAATAGTATGTGCCTACGCTGCGACTTTTGCGGACTTGGCGCTCTTCATCCCAGAACCATTCAAACGACCGTAAGTTCAGCATGGGCTGCAGCACATATTGGGTCGCCAACGAATGGATGTATTGGCTATCCATGGAGGTTAGAATCGACTGCCATTTCTCGGTGGAAAGGTTTCTTCCTAGCAGGATCCCAGCTCCGCGAGCGTCCCAGGCGGGTTTGAGTATGTACCAGTGCTTGATCTCGGGGTTGATGTAGGTGTGATCGAGGAGGTCTCTGAACTCAGCTGTTCCAGGGAGGATGGTAGGGATGATATGTTCACGAAGGGTCTGCGCTTGTGCAGGAGACAATACCCGTTGCGTATCCACGAGGCTGTCTAGCTCCTGGGGGATAATTCCCAAGATTCGTTTATCGTGGGCGAGGAACACACTCCGCGGGTCATTTCTGCAGCACGCGGCAATGTGTCGTACCATCTCGGGGGATAGAGAGAAGAGCTCAAAGTCATAGAGCTGCAGGCCCACCATGTGCACTGGTTCCAATATCTCACCATCTACTTCCAGCAGGGATTCAGAGGCAGTTTTGGCCGTGGGATCTGCACCCCAGACACAGCATAATGTGAATCCTGTTTGGCTAGTTGCACTGGGCACCAGACGAAGATCACCAGGCTTGACAGTTCTCGGTCTGCTCCCGGTTCGCTCTTCGATAAGACCGAAGAGAGGGCTATCGGACGGGAAATTTTGACTTTCCTTGACAAAGTAAATGGGGCCATCCGAGTCGAACAAATCAAACAGGCTCTCTTGAAGTACATTGTACTTAGTGGCTGGTTCGATCAAGGGAGTGTTCCATGTGCTGCCGGCTAGTGCCTCATAGGCCGTTGCGACGTAGTGGAGAAAACTGATCGGAAACCAGCCGTTGATTTCACAAACGCGAAATTCTGGGATTTCACGATCCGTCACACGGAGCAAGACATCTAGTCGCAGATTGCCTTGGTGGCCTCGGAAGCGTGGCATGATACCATCTGCAGTCGCCTTACCTACCCACTGCAAGAGCTCCTCAACATGGGCTTCCAATGGCATTCGACTCGGTAGATCAGCCTCCTTATCTGTCCACCATCCTTCGATGATGTTATTCAGAGCTATGGCCAAGGCTTATTGAAGGTCTCCAGCTCCTTTACAAACTGCCACGGCAGGAGTGCTGGGTGAGGATTAAGTCTTTTCGCGGCCCCGGGAAGTGCACCATACGGACGAACATATTCCGCCAATCTCTCTTGCAGTGCCTTGCTTTCAAGAATGCGAGTTTCCGGATGAGTCTGTTCTGGTAGAACCAGGTTTTGCGGATCCTGTGTGCCACTCAAGGAGATTTGAAGCAGCCACGGCGACTTTTTGGCGAGAACACTAGGTATCTCTTTTTCAATGATCGCCTCAGTCTATCGCTGGCGCTGTCAATAAAACGCACTCATACTTTTGAACGAGGCACCCATCCTTATTTTCAAGAAGCTTTTGAAAGGCATCGTCTCTTTGGTAAAGTAGCGATACATCTCCTTTCCGAGGGGCCCCTCGCCTGTCTCGAGAATCTCGGAGAGCGCCGACCGCACGACGGCCCATCCGTCTTCTGCACCTTCCAGGCCGAGCGCATATAGCATGTAGCCGACGTTGTTCTGCAGAAGGGCATGATGAACCCTGTTCCACACTTGGTCCAGGTCATCCGTACAGAGCCCAGCATCTACATCAAAGTCCTGCTCTTTTAGCGTCGGCCCATGGAGCTTCACTCCGGCTAAGTCTCGGACTGCAAATCCCTTGATCGCCTTCGACTTGCGACAAATTCGAGCGACGGTATTCTGGGCATGGAGCTCACATCCAACGCCATGACGCAGTAACGGATCCGAGGGACGCGGAATTGACGGTAACAGGTTTAGTCTGGTTATTGGCTGAGTGGAGCTGGGTGAGCGAAGTTGAGTGAGCAGAAATAGTGAGAATAAGATGATAAGCAATTGTTAAAAATTTGGAGAAAAGGATGTGGAAGGACTCTTCCCTGCAGAAATATATTACCATATTTATTGTTCAGTACGGAGTACTCTGTAAGATCTCTGTCAATGTAGATCTCGTTCTTCTTGTTTTATAACAACTGAGTGCTATCCTACAGGCTCTCTCTCTTGAAATTAGCAGTAACGTAAAATGGTTGGTATACGTAGGTGGTATATGCCATACACCCCGCTAGCAAGAATTAATCTGTTCTTGGCGGAGCCACATTGGCAGAGGGGTGGGGTAGCTGAATGGTAGTGCTGCTTAATATTGAATAAAAAGTCTATGACCACCTTATTTACCGCTAGTTTCTACCATGATCCTGCCGCACCAGAAAAACTACAGTTTCACTTACTCCGACAACCCAAGAAAACCCTAGACTGGAGCACGAACGACAATAGTCAATCAATCGTTCGACTAAATGATATATTATATAGACAGGCTTAAAGTGACAGCCGAGTGATCAAGCGCAATTCGTTTGGCATCCTCCTAGGAACCATGTTATTTTCCTCCTTCGAATATGATCTTCTGGCTCTTGACGTGGTTGAAATCGTCGTACGACTGGAGCGCCTGCGACAATGGCCTGATATCCGTCACCATGAAGCTATCAATTTAGCCTTTCATCCGAGTGCGAAAATTACGGAAAGGATAACTTACTCCAAGACATCCTGCTTCTTGACCAGCAACGCCAGGGCATCCTCGAAAATACTGCGAACTGG
The DNA here is from genome assembly GCA_911456345.1 of Penicillium egyptiacum. NCBI lineage: Eukaryota > Fungi > Ascomycota > Eurotiomycetes > Eurotiales > Aspergillaceae > Penicillium > Penicillium egyptiacum. Next base: position 603,936 of record CAJVRC010000866.1, on the reverse strand, counting down.
ACACCGTCCCATCCGGATCTGGAGATTCTTGCTGTATGCCTCGTTGCCCGTCCAAGGAATCTCGCCATTATGCACCCCTACACTGGAGATGCGTCCCCACGGCCGCAGCAAATCAAATGCCATCCGCAGCGCATTACTGTTTCCGACCACCTCGATCGCAACGTCGGCACCTCTTCCCTCTGTCAGGTCCATTACCCGATTGCGCAGAGCCTCTCCATCCGCATGGAAATTCCAGGGTTCCGCCCCCAAACTTTGAGCGAGCTCCAACCGGGATGGTACGCTGTCGATAGCAATAAGATGCTTCGGCTTGTACTCAAGGGCACTGATCAAAGCACAGATACCGACCGGTCCACATCCAAACAGTAGCACTGTGCTGGTTTGTACTACTGCATTGTCAGTGTCCTTGAAAGCGTTCTTGGCGGCAAAGAAGCCTGTCGGGAGGATATCCGCCATCAACACAAGCTTCTTTTCATCAACCCCCGCTGGAGCGGTGACGAGAGTGGTATCTGCCAGGGGCACACGGACATAGTCGGCCTGGCCACCATCCAGCGCCGCGGTACCGTACAGTTGGCATGAAGAACACCGTGATGAGCAGCCGTGCTTGCAGTAGAAACATTCTCCGCAACTGGTAGTGAAAGGGGAAACGATGCGATCGCCGACACGGAATCTCTGGACTTGAGAGCCCACAGCTGCAACTTCGCCCGTAAATTCGTGGCCCATCACAAATCCGGTTCCAGACGGTTGGTGCCCGCGAAAGACATGGAGTTCGCTTTATTGTTTTACGATATTTAGAAATGTAGTGAACAGAATGTAAACAAGTAGACAGCTTACCTGCCGCACAGAGCAGTGTAGCGGATTTTGACAATGGCATCAGTAGGGTTGATAATCTCGGGCACTGGTCGCTGCTCCAAACCAACCTGAAGTGGGCCTTTAAACACAACAGCTTGCATTTTTTCCGATCCGCTTTCCCCTTCTTGAGGTTCAGTTATGGCGAGAGGATAGTCAGTGAAATTTATGGTCGCGGCAAACAGCACAGCAGCGAAATAGACACAGAATCAGGGATTCGAATATCGGACAACATTCCGAGAGGCGCATGTCTGGATCCACTACAATACAGATTTCGGGGTTTTGGGACATTAAGCCAGCACTGGAGTCAGCCAAGACCAAATCTTAGAGTCCAAACATCGGTCAACATCCCGAACGGTTTTTGCTGGACCCGTCATCAATGGCGCAGACCCACAACACCGTTTACCGTTGATTGCCCGCTGTAACATAAGTCTGCAGAAGCCGGGTCGGCATATCCTAATCCTGCCACAGCTAAGAAAGCATCGAGAGTTGAAGGCAATTGATACTAACCTCGACATTCTTGACTGCCTGGCTTTCGGCAAGATGCCGCTTGACGTCCCACCACTCCTAATCTTAAAGGCTCCAGCCGCCAATGTCAATGACTGGAAAGCAAATGCTACGATGGAGCAAACATGTGCAATGCCTTTTACACTCCTTTTCCATTTTATCTAAATAATACTAAGGACCTTACGCGAGTTCTTACGGCCAAATGTCCATAGCAAGCACTATATTGCCGTTATCCGTGCTTACTGATAAATGAGAGTGAGCTCTAATATAACCGGAACCGACAATTCCCAAGCCGGATCCGGTTTTCTGATTTGTGACAGTCTGTGCTCTTGTATCAGGCAACGCGAAACGAGGGGATTCTAATTTCGGTTCACTCCGACAACGGCTCCGCGCATTTGATGTCCATTTGTCAAAGAACTTACTGTAGAAGCCTCGGAGTCCTCGGTCGTACCGCAGGGTAGCCCTATTTTTGGGGTCCACTCCATGCGTGCTATCCCTGCCAAGAATCCTCTATGGCTAATACTTGCTGAGAAAAAGACTGGTATATTTAACCCCAAGGGACGGTTAGATACGTCTTACCTTACCTATTCAATAATTTCTTTCCCTTTTGATGTTCCAAAGAAGATTATCAGAATGACGGCCAATATTCAACGTTTGCCCTTCGTGGTGAGTGTATCGGAAGCATGCCGACAGGCCACAAGTTCAAGAATGCCTCCGCTGACAGATGTATGTACTTTAGTTACGGGATCCGTCCCTCTTTAACTGCCGCTCATTCTCTGACGGCGAGTGGGTTGAGGCTAAAGGTGGTGGACTATTCGACGTTCAAGGTATGACCGAAAGAAGGCCAAGTCCTCCGCACGTCTTCATTCGGAAGTCGACTGACATGACCGCACAAAGATCCGGGAACGGGCAAGACCTTCGCATCTTGCCCAGATCTCATGGCTGAGGAAATTGACGACGTTGTGAAGTCATCCTACAGAGCATTTCAATCTTACCGTGTGGTAAATCCCCGAGTTCGCGCCCAGCTGCTATTGAAATGGCATGGGCTTATCTGTGCGAACCGCGATGATCTGGCTACAATTTTGTGTCACGAATCTGGGAAGCCATTAATGGAGGCTTATGATGAAATTGACTATGCAACGGGCTTTACGTGGTGGTTTGCTGGAGAAGCAGAAAGGATTCGTGGCGATATCAGCACACCATCCGCCCCAAATCGCCGAGTACTGGTTTTGAAACAGCCTATTGGCGTGTGTGTTGCTCTGGTTCCATGGAACTATCCTGTTGCGTCAGTCATTTACCTTCTGCACTGCTGCAATGAGGAACACTAACATGTCAGCAGGATGGCTCTGCGCAAAGTGGGTGCAGCACTCGCTGCTGGGTGTACTATCATTGCTAAACCGTCTCCGGAGACCCCTTTGACGACACTTACCCTGGCATACCTGGCTGTAAAAGCAGGATTTGCACCGGGAGTGTTCAACGTGGTCACAACCTCAAACGAGAATACCCCTCTACTGTCGGAGGCACTATGCAAACATCCGTTAGTCCAAAAGGTTTCTTTCACCGGGTCGACTGCGGTAGGAAGTCTTATTGCCAAACACTGTGCTGAAGGGCTAAAAAAGTTGTCGCTGGAACTCGGTGGTAATTGCCCTTTCATTATATTTTCAGATGCAAACCAAGACCAGGCGCTGGCACAGCTGACGGCGCTTAAATGGCGAAACGCGGGTCAGACCTGCATCGCCGCGAACCGGATCTATGTTCAAGAGGAAATCTACGAAGATTTTCTCACCAAGTTGGTACACCATGCAAGAGCTATCAAACTTGGCCACGGTTCTCGGAAATCCGTCAATATGGGTCCCCTGACCACCATGCGAGGTGTGCAAAAGGCCCAACATCAAGTGGAAGATGCCGTTCAGCGAGGTGCTAAAGTAGTTCACGGTGGGAAGACTCCTGTGGCGAGCGACTCTGAATGTGGATATTTCTTCGAACCGACCATCATTCGCGACATGAATTCCTCGATGCTGATTACACATGAGGAAAGCTTTGCTCCAATTGCCGCCGTATACAAATTCAAAACCGAGGCGGAAGTGACCGAGCTCGCAAATGATACTGATATGGGTCTCGCAAGCTATGTATTTACCAAGGATATTGATCGTTGTTGGCGTATGTTGGAGAGCCTCGAGGCAGGTATGATCGGTCTTAATACCGGTAACTCCTCAGCTGCTGAGATTCCTTTCGGCGGGATGAAGCTGTCCGGCTACGGTAAAGAGTCTGGGAAGGATGTTGCTATTGCAGAATATCTTGTGTCGAAGTCCTGTGCTATCACGATCGAAGGGGAGCTCAAGTGAGTGGGGATTACAAAGATATGAAACTTTGTCACTCTTTCTTACTTAAATTTCATTGACAAATCTTTGGTCATTCAACGATTCAACCCTCCGCTTAATATAATTATAAGCCTCGGATTTGTTTCAGTATCAACAAGCCTCTGATTAATACATCGCAAGAGATGAGCATATACCCGCTGAGTTTGCGGTCTCAAGATAATGATTCCATGAATCCAAGCCAGCGGTTTGCCTAAGCAGATGGAGTGTCTGTTCCTTATTTTGTACGAAGATTACAAGAGCGGTCAGATTATATAAATTGAGTGTTCTCGGGGTCAAAGACATCGCTCCACTGTAAAGATGCATTGTGGTATGCTAATGATTTTCACTCTGTGTGTGTGCAGGTTTTCACGAACCTGAAATCTATAAAGGCCGCGGGTACGTATTCAACACATGACTTTCCTTGGTTCCAGTCCGGCTAAAGGAGTACTGTATGGAACTCAATTAGTGAATTATTACATTTTGTGCACGGCAGAATGGGGCACACGAATAAATGGGTCGAAATGGGTTTTGGGTTGGGTTGGGTTTTGGCGTAAACTAATATAGAAGCCATAGGATTACCGAAGACCTAAAATCTATTTCGCTAATAATAAGTTAATAGCTAGTTTTTAAAAGAGTGCACCTACTATATCACGTCAAATATATATTCTACCGACAAATATAACATATCCGAAGCGTAACCGCTGGACAGCCTCGAATCTTACTGCTAATCACCCAAATTAGTTCTTTTCAACACCTGACTGGCAGGATCCAGACAGGGATTTCACCACCTAGTACCGCTAAAGCCTTGAGTCCCGTCTTAAAGACTACAAAGAAGACCTTACTAGGTCGCAGTCTCTCATAAAGGCCAAGCAATTAGTGCAGACATTAGAGCTTGATATCTTGCTTACACTAGATACCGAGAGGACACAATCTAGTGAGCGTGATGAGCTTAGAGAGTATCTAAGAGGAGGTATGTATCTTTCACCTTATCCTCTCCGATTCATCTGAGCTTTTTCCAATACATCTAATAATAGGCACTGTCTCAATTAGCGCTCGGCAGTTATGGAGAGACCATCAACATGGATTCCCGGGCTTGCAAGTCTAGCACCGGACATTCTCTCTGTCTCTGCTACTGGCGCTAGTGTTGAGCGGTTATTTAACTTAGCACGCGATGTCTGCCACTACCGTAGAGGCTCGTTGAATGCTACAACCATCTAAGACCTAATGATGTTCATGTGCACTACTAGATTTGAAGTAGAGTAGGAGCAGCTTGCTTTCATCCGAGAACTGGCGACCGAGCAAGAGCTTGAATCAGCGGAAGAAGAAACGGATACCCGGCAATTGAGTGAGAATCTTGACCCAATCAGTGATAACGAAGAGGATGAGTCTCTTTTTGCTTCTGATAAGGCGTCTATTGAGATATGAAGCCAGACATCGCTTGGGAAGAGACGCAGGATAGATATAAATGAGGGATCTGGGCCTGAGGACCACCAGGTTGAGGCTAGTGGTGAGAATGAGGATATAGTCCCATTGCCTGGTGAAAGCAGTATGCAGCAGCGTGTTTCTGGCAGGGTTCGAGTCCCATCCATACGGCTCCAAGGATATATTAGTTAAAGGATAGTATACAAGTGTGTAGTAGATCATCCAAGAATCAATTCAAACCTAACCTACTTTTGTCTCTTCATAATCAATAGAACTCATTAATGTATTCATTTTGAGGGTAATCTAATTACCAAAAATCCTAAGAAATACAGGCAGAAATCGCATAGTTTATGCAGCTTACGGGGATTTCTATTTTGTTTCATTTTTGCGGAGCAACAGGCAGCCCGCCCATAGCCCGCCCATAGCCCGCCTACGGGCGGGCCGGGCTAGCCAATTTTGGGCAGCAGCCCGTGGGCCGTGTCGAGAACAAACTAACCCTAAGCACGTTACCGAGACTTCGTACTAATCAAGTCTACCCCGCATTTCTTGCCTCATAAAGAGGTATGAGAGCCTTAGCCAATATCCATACCCCGGCACTTTCCGGCAGTGCTGTAGCACGCCACATACAAGTCAAAATGCAAAGTCGTCTAGTCGGACGTCGCACACAATTCTCAAGCTGTGATGAATGTCGCCGGTCGCGAGTCAGATGTGAATCTACAGGTTGCAGCAATCCCGACGGAGAGCCGTCGAACTCTTGCGCCCGATGTCTGAAAAGGCACAAACAATGCACATTCAAGGTATTTTATTGCACAATTAGTAGCAGGAAACGTCAATAACTAACAGCCCGGCTCTTGCCTCGCGACAGTGGATGAACGATATCAGACGCCAGGGGCCGAAGAGTGACCTCAGGTTGGGAAGGAATATGGTTGGCCACCAATCAGTGGCTTTAACAGCGAGTAAGAGCACATCGCCGCAAGAGGTTGGCTGTCCGCACGGCCCAAGACCAGACGAAGCCGCGAAACGCATGCTTAACACTCCAAAGACCCCAGATCATGACCCTGCGGTTGTCCCCAACAGGGTCCTCTCGGCGCCCCTTAGAGACCGTACGCGATTGACGGCCCCGCCATTAGATGAACTGAGCCCATTCAACTACCATCTGCTCCAAGTTATCTATCGTACAGGCTTTGATACCATATTTAGCTCCAGGATGAGCAGATACGGCTGCCCATTTCTGTAAGTGCACCGCCATAACAGCACTTTTCCAGGCAGGAGTACTAACCTATAGTAGCTCTGAAAGCAGTGACGGGGAGGATTACACTAGCATTTCGGACGTTTGTAAGCGCTTAGATCTGTGGATGGCAGAGATGTCGCAGCAGGATCCAGCCCGGGCGTGGAATGGTTATTTTCAAGAACAAAGTGTAGAAGATACTCTAGAAGCCGAGTCTCTTCGAAGCACCATTGCCGCATTTTCGGCGAGATGGTTACCACTTGCGTCTCAAACTCCAGATGCAACGCTGCATTGCCAGAGCATTATACACGCCCTTTGGCGTCATGCGCGCCGAGATATGCTTCGGGTGATCAATCGCCCGTCTTACCAGTCAATGCTTGCACTCTTTTTGTTTGCCTTGACGCCAGTCCCAGGTGGAATTTCGGAGGAAGAAGAGGCTGATGGGATCTGTGGCCAGCTTTGTATTCATGCTGCCCTGCAGCATATACAGACTCTCCGGGCCTGGCAGCGGAGCCTGCAGTTCAATGGAACTAGAGTCTCAGAGCCCATAAAATCTATGGCAGTCCCGCCCATCCCGCAGACAGTCAGGGAGACAGACTTTATCACCGCTGAGAATATAGCATATTGGGCGGCACTGACCTTTGATACATCCGCCTCCCTCACCCTTAGCTGTCGCTCGCTACTTTCCTCCGGACTTTTCGGCTTTGAGGCGGAGCTACCATGGCGTCTAGCCCGTGCTGGAGCTACTATATTTCAAAGCAAGTTGGAGGATTGGCAGGAGCATGGCACCTACAACATAACAGACAAAGAAGCAAACCATATCATAGCAAGCGCGATGGGATGGAAGCTTCTGGTGTGGAAATTGACAGCGGTTTTTAAGGAAGCGTTACGGGATGGTCATGATGAATCTGAAATTCAAAGAGTGTTCTCCTTGGTCGTTGGGGCTATACGGCAGTTTAACGCTACCTACCGGCAGCCTTTGGAGGCATGCCAAAGCCGTATACTGTTTCTTGGACAGCACACCAAGTTACGCTGGTGTGAGTAGTTGCTCCCTAACCCGCTCGCATGTGCCTGTCTAACTGACTTCCCGATAGACTCACTGATGCTCCACTATCATCTCGGTATATTGTTGCTGGCCAACTTTATTGAGGCTACAGATCGTCTAGAATTGCTTACCGACATCGAAGAGGACAATGCGCAGGCAGAGGGTGTAATTGTGAACATGTTGACGTTTGGTCTTCACAACACGGTCACTTTGGATGTCAAGGTAGATTCCGGCTCTCTTGACGCTGTTCCGATTACTCAGATATCCATCACTGTTCCTCTAATCTCCATCGATCCCTATCCGCATCATATCCTCGCTGTCGTGCAGCTAGTTCAGAAGGCCGTCGACCGAGATCTGGCAAGCAGAAAGATCAGCCAAAGTGCTCACGACAGCCTACAAGCGATTCTGGAGAGGACGTTGGATCATCTTCCCCAGAGTTCAAAATCGGTGAAAAAAGTCAAAGACACCATCTTCTCCAAGGGGCTGCACTATGCAGGGGGGCAATTCCCGATGCCATTTTCCGTTTGACGTGTACCTTATGCAGAGCGGCTCTGTGCCTTGTAATAGATAATTTGGGTATATGAAGAAGCAGCCATGACATTTTATAACAGTATGCCCCAGCACTGGGTTGCTGAGAGATACTTATTCCAGTCTATTGTCCTCTCTGCGCAGACAGCGTATGGGTCAGTGCATTCATCCATCTCAGGGGCCGATTTTACGAATCGTGTTGACTCTGGGAATAATTGTATTGAATAGCGAGATATGATGTGGCTCTTTGTGGTATCCGTAGATAAAGTATAGTACCCCGACTTAAGCATATCATTGAGCGGTGGATGTTAAAGTATCCTCGGTCTCCGTGTTTCAATCCTTGTATAAGACACCAAGCGATACAATATCTACATTACATACTCAAAATGGCTACATGGCACGAAATCGCCACCCGGAAGCTGCCGCATACGCCATCAATTCAGAAGAAGCTATATGAGATCAGTACTGCTACAAGCAGTCTATATGAGAGCAATATGAGAAGCCACATGAGTTCAAAACAACATGGTATATCTCACCATGAGTCATAAACACACCTTCAAGCGTGTCCTATCGACTGGCCGAGCCAATATCAACATGCAAGACATGCACTACCAAACTCTAGTCTTCCATGCGATACATTCTCAAGAAGACGGAGTTGTGGAGATTCTAAGACGATCACTACTTAAGTGAATATTTTCGCCTGTCTCTGTAGCGCCAGGAATGTCTCTTTGTCATGGCCCGGGATGACCTGGCCCTTTGTAATTCGCTCCAGATGCTTGAGTCGTTGCGTACTCCTGAACCAGGCTGGATGATCTCGAGCGAGCCATCCTTGTGGGATGCCGTCTCGCCACTGCCACACGTCAGCCTGATATTGAAGGAGGGTCGATATTGGCAGACAAATAAAGTTTACTTACGTTTTCAATGACATGACAGTGGTCACTGATAAAAAAGAAAGTTCCTGTCTCAGGCATGTTGATTTGCATTCCGATAAGGCCATCTGTATGCCCGGGTAAATGGTGAAGAGTGATGCCCTGACAGAAGTCGAAGGTCTGGTCGTCGAAAGTTTTCCAGTTCCTACGTCGGTTAGATACTATTCTCTTTCTAAGTACCCCGCAAAAAAGGATAGAGGGTCACGTACAACGACAGATCAAGATAATGCGGCAGGTAAACACCCGCATCAGCCCCTGTAGCCACAGACCAAAATGCTCCGCGGAGTTCCCTGTCATGGACCCATATCTCGACATTTTTCGTACCTGCAAACTCATCTAGACCTCCCGCGTGATCCAAGTGGAGATGTCCAATTATGATCTTCTTAATATCCTCAATGTTATTCCCAGTGGCTTCCACAGCGGCACGAAGCTCGTGCTGAGGCTCATACTGGACTCGAGCAAAGATATCAGAGACAGCAGGACCCCAAACTTCTGGATAGTCCTTCCCACATCCTGTCTCCCAGAGTATTAGACCCTCGTGCGGATGCTCGACGAGGATACAGTACATAGGCATTTGTCGACGTTTGTTGACGAACGTTTCACCTTCGTTGCTCTTCAGGCTGGTGTTGCCACCTCGGACGACAAAGCCTTCGTCACACTCAAGCCAGCCGACCTCCAAGACGTGAAACTTGGTGCCTTGGGGGCAGACGTTGGATATAGAGTTGGGGACGGCGCCTTGCTGGAGTTGATTTTGGATAGCCGACATGTTGTACGAGAAATAATGGTGGATACTGCCGTAGGTTGGCTGTAAAGAGGATGTCACCTTAGTCTGTAAGAAGTTGTCCAGGATTAATAAGGATAAGTTGTAAAACAGCAAGAGTGAAGGACATTTGTATGGATCCAGTCGGGTATAGATGTTGGGATGGCTTAATTACCTGGTAAGGCCCCCGCAACAGAAAAACACACAATAATTGGAGTTGGGGTCAATGTTGGAGATGTTAATGGTTGTCAAACCGAGACCCGCATTGAGGATACATCGTGCTGCGAAAGACCTCTGATAAAGTTTTTCTACAAGACGAAGTGGTAATGACTTTGTGAAGTTCCTTGCCATTGAATATAATCCTTGGACCACAACTCGTCCATTGTAGCGGTCAAGCTTCTGAGGTATATTTGTCTCAACGCTCTCCAGATCCTCTCTTCCCGTTTCGTCAAACTCTCCCGATTAGAGCTTATTGTCTCCCTTGATTGTTGGCAACTCTTCGGTATTTTGCTCTGCCTCTGCTGCTGTCACATTAGCGGTAGATGTTGACTGAGCAAGCTGGGACAGTATGGACTAGTAATCCAATTGGGCGAATAAGATCGAGGGTTAGGTCAAGCGGAATCAATCTTGGATGAAAAGGTGGATTGATTGAAGAGAAAGAACGAATATCATAGGGCAGGCTGAAATACCCCATAGATGGCTAAGATACATATTTGGAACACAGTACTTCCGCCCACTGGCAAAAAGATAAGTGGGCCAGGTACCGTGTTACGAATACTAATGAACGCTGACTGTACATGGTGTTACGACACCGTAATGCCAAGGAAGCCAAATTACTACACAAAACACAAACAAAAGTGGGTCGGTCAGTATAAACCCTGTCTGAGTGGTAAGTTACCCCTCCATGTCTCGACATAGTCGCTTCCGAGTTTTGTCGCTTCCGATATTTTATTCTGTTGCACATCGGATCCGACGACAGCCATGAAATACAGGCTCTCGAGTCTTCTTCCATACTCGGCGACACTACCGCACAGTATCACTAGGGGAATTTTGTTCAACTAACATCCTCCCAGTCTCACAGCGGCTGCATTTTAATTTGGTGTATTATTGGTTGTTTCTCAAACAGATCCCAGTTGCTGGTAAATCCGCAAGAAGTCTAGAATACGGCTGTTTGTAAAGAGCAATATACTAAACAAAGGTCCGTTAACTAGGCAAGGGGAAGCAGATGTGATTGGAGGGGGAACAATTTAATCAGATTCCGAACAAAAACTGATTCTTGGGCATTGTAATGCCCAACTCCATAAGGCTATTTAACATAACCGAAACACAATAGAGTCAAGAGGCTTTGCCATTGCATCGCCCGGCTACTAGGCCTTCTCGTAAACACGAACCGCTCGCTGGACACATGCTCCTCGTGTGATACGAGCTGAATGTATGCTTATAAGAAATCAAGATGTACCAAGAAATATGAGCCGTAAGGATTGAAGCCGATTGACTCTTCTTGTTAGCTCGGGTATGAAAGGAAGAAGGCCAACCAAAGTAGTAGCATTTGACGAAACAACTAAGCATGGGGAAGGAAATAGGAAAAGAGAGCAAGAGAGCGAGAGAGGACCTAAATACATGAGAGATGCCTGCGGCAGCAGGCATCAAAGATACCGCATGTGAATAGTCACAGTTCTGAGGATGAGGTAGGTGGAAAAATAATTGTAGGGACTGGATTTGAGGCTGACGTTTATATACAGTGTTTCCCAGCAGTATCTCCGAGTTGCTCTCGAGCGGCAACGGGATGCCACAAGCATGGATCCCCAGAAATTATAAGGGCTGATCTCTGTCAATTAGAAGTCGATGGCGTTGCGTATATGAGTTGGAGAAGGGCCAAGCGTGGCTATTTCAATTGAGTTAGTCTGGCGGTTGCTGGAGAGTGTGATCTCCCGGGGCCGAAGATGGCTGTCGGGAATGCCTTCCCACGGCTGGTGCTGGACGCGTAGTCGGACTACTGATGTTTCGCCTTCCTTTTATTTTGCTGTGCTTTTCTGAATTTCTTATCGTGTCGCGCGCGTTTTCCATGTCTTCCTCCGAGACCCATTGGTTGTACTCGGATGGCCAGCCCTTCCCGTTCAGCAAGAAGTAATTTGGTCCTCGAACGAATTTTTCATCTTTGACCTCCCCCACTTCCCACACATCTTCGTCTCCTAGGTCGGTCATTGGGATCGATCCGGCTCCGTCTTGATCCCCCTCAGGTGTCCAGCCCTCTAGAAGAGAACCATGAAAGACATTACGGATTCGGGAATATTGTTTTAAAGGGCAAGGCGATATGCTTGCTGGCCAGCGAGGCACATATAACAAGGAGATAGTTTGCGAGACGACATCTTCACTCGGAGATTTCTTGTAGATAACAGAACAAGGCTTCCTGTCTTGAATTATTTTGGCCCGTATTTCTGTTGAAGTACCCAGCCTGACAGTGGACGGCTTCTTTCCTTTTCCAGCCTTTCTTCTAGAAGGCGTAACTTGTTGATGCGGGCATGTAACCGCTGGGACCCCTTTGAAGGGGATTCGTAACGAGGTAAGACACCGTTGTTTTGAATGCAGTAAAGAGGACATGAGCCTCCACAACAACAGAGTGCTTGAGAGAATCAAACGGCGCCCATCCTGCCCAGTTTCCATCCTGTGGAGCTGCACCCCGAAGAGTTTGGACCCAGCTCACAATTACCGAGAAATCCAGCAAATCTCCTAGCATCATCCCTAGTATCACTTAGGGTATCTATGTCAAATAAGCATCAGGTTCTTATTATTTTCTTGTAGGACGCTCACTGGAACAAAATTCATCTTTCTCGCAACCGCACAAGAATGACACGTCATAGTGTCAGGGTTCAAGGGTCATTGAAATTTTCCGGCGTCCCGTATCCATCTCCATCTTCATTTCCATTCCCATCTTCATCGCCATCTCCGCTGACATTGTCTCCGGCAACTCCGTGGGTAAAGACCAATTGAGCCTGATGTTCTTAATAAGTTTTCGTTGGCCACGACAATCAGGAAGAATCAGCTCGGTGTCACTGGCCCTGACCCTCGTGTTCGAAACCTTGATGCACGGGATAGACGATTGAAAAACGGAGTCCGATGTGTCTAAGGAAAGAAATTGCATGCCCAGGGCGTGGAGCCAGTTCACCAGGAGAAGGAGGTGCTCGAGACATTTTGAAAGACTCCAGAGAATTTAAGAACGTTTTGAAATTCTGGATTGAATTCTACTACCGACACACTGGTTCATCATTCTCTTATATGTCTCTTCCAGAAGACAATCTATTTCGGCGATTTTGATACTATTTCGAGATTCCTTTGATGTCTTGTGGATATTTTCCTTTTATGTTGGTATTTCATTCTCACATAAGTTTCGTCTATTTTCATTTGCCATTTTACTCTGCCATGACCTTGTAAAGCCCCTCCTTTTCGCTTTCATGGCGTTTCCTTCTTTTGTTATGAACTTATGATATTTCACGCCATGTAGCTGGGACACCCCCATTGAAAGGGGGAGGTCAAATGTGAAGGAAAAGAGATAGAGGACTGTGTTCTCTACAGCGGGGCTGTCTATTATTTAGACCCTGCCAAACTCTGTCAAACCCCAGCTTCTCGGCATCGACCCTACGCTGCACTCAAGTGACAGCCTAACTTGGGTAGTAAGAGATAGCCCCTCATCCTGAGGAGAATCCAAGAGCTTTGTTTGGTCTATATCACACATCACTGAGTCCATGTCTATCACGTTGTGGACTCGTGGAACCTTAGGATCTGCGTTTGGCTTTGTCTTCCACGTCATCATTCTCAGTATTGATGTGGGAGGGTGAAGATCCGTCGGACGGATAGGCAACAAGGGTTAGGCGAGATTAAGCGGAACCAAATCGAGATGATTGAGTTGATTGAATAAAGAAAGAACGGATATCACGGGGCAGGTTGAAATACCTTGTGATAAATTCCAAGACGGGGAAAGGAGAGGCATTGCTATCCTTATCAAGCACCTCAACTAGTACATCCTTTAACGAATATTGAAGAAGCCGTCATTTGCTGACAGTATCCACCTAGGGCATTACTCAGGCCGTCTTATGATTCCATGGTTTCAAATGTGGGGTCGAAGAGCAGACCGGAAAATGCTGTGCTTTGACAGCATGAAAATCAAAGTGTATATCGAAAACCAGGTAATCCTTCGATGATCTTGTCCCCGCGGTCAGCCTTCCGATTGCTAATCCAAAGGTGAATTGTCATCAACGCCACAACGGCGAGAAGGAGGAATTGGCACCTAGCCGTGAATCGCTATTAGACATGCCACAATTGCACCAATATGCAGAATATGATGTAGGTGATGGAACTCACGCAATCGTCGCCCAGATACCCGGTATATAGTTCGGAGCATCTTGTGAACGAAACACCAAGCTCCCTGTAATACCCCCGATACCTCCAAAGCTGACGAGGGTTGCGCTGGCAAAAGCTCTTGTCCATTGTCCCCGGATATTGTTAGCCTGGTAAGCCATCGAGGCGGGAATCCCAGCATTTGCTCCGGCAGTGGCGAGGAAGATTCCGAATACCGGACTCCCGAGCTGGTGGCAAAGCCCATAAGAGACAAGCCCACCAACGTGATAATGCAGTTCAGGACAAGAATAGGAGCTCGAACGCGATACTTATCCCCAGCCCATGACGTTATTACCATTAGCATACCTGCAAAAGCATAAGGGGGTGCATTCAAGCATTGAGATGCAGCAAGGCTGAAGTGCATGTTCTCATTGAGAATGATGGGGAGAAAGTATGCAATGGCGTAGGCAACCGTTGTTAGACAACTGCAGGTAGACACTATTAGCACAGCTACGAGCCAAGAGATCAGAACAGTCAAGCCGCTGGATAACACACAAGAAAATTAAAGCAAAGCCCCATATCTTTAGATCTAGAGCGGGGCGCAGAAACTTGTCGAGGCTGAACGGTTCTGGACTTGCGTCGCCGCGGTCTCTGTCAAGGCGCCTTAAAATGAATGCGCATTCCCTTTCGTTGAGGAATCCCCACGCTTTATGTGCTTTGTCAGGGAAGTCGACGACAAAGATCCAGCACAGGAGGCCAACGGTGAATGATAACTAATAAGTCACCCAATATGTTAAGTAAGTGTCAGCCAGCTTCGTAGGTTGAACTACTCACAACTCCCTGCATAATAAAGATCCATCTCCAGCCTGCATGACCATGGAGGCCGTGCATCCGACTAAAGCCATAAGCTAAAATTCCTGACATTGCTGATGCAACACATCCAATCAAGTAAAACCAAGAATATCGTTTTTGAATTTCATCTGCAAAGATTAGTAGGAGCCATTCGGTGGAATACTGGGTGCAACTGACAACGGGAGTACCATGTAGACAGAAGATAGACAGCACCGGGGAAGAATCCCGCTTCGAGAACACCTAGAACTGCACGCAACCCCGCCAATACCTGCCAGTTATGGGAATATGCAAAACCCTAGGGAATAATATTTCAGTAACGAGCCATTATTCGCAATACTCAGGGTACCAGTCTACGTACAATCAAACAGGCGCCCCAAGTCAGGACAATGCTAGTTATAAAAATTCGGGGGCCGATCTTTCGGATAATAGCAGTTGAAAGAGGTTGACACACGACGTACGTGACAAAGAAGACGAGGATCACGATGGACTATGCGGCGTGTTAGATAAAATAATTATAGAGGATGTAGCGAACGGGCGTACATATCGAAATCCCACATCCAGCGACAGGTCTTTGGTCATGCTTGGACTCCGTTAAATCATCAGTCTATTGAGCTCGGTGAATGATGCCTCACCCAGCGACTGCTGCCATGGACACGTTGGTTCTGTCCATCAAACTGATGCAGTACGCAAGACCACAGATAAGAACCAGCCGCCGATCAATGCGATGGATAATCTTCCGCTGTTGCGCATAGGAATACTCCTCGTCGAGGTCAATGTTGGCGATGCTTTCACGGAAAACCACATTTTCGACGAAGGTTGTCGAAGTTTTCTCGGTATCATCCATTTTCATCGACGTGAGCGGAATGTTCGGTCCCAACGTATTATGATGCAGGATATAGCTCGTGCTTCGGTAGAAGAATAGTGGCCATTTATATCTCCAGTGCTGCATGCAAAAAAGGAAAAACTCAAAGCATTACCTCTCGAATGGGGTAGAACTTAAATGGTGCATACCGATGATGTGGAAGCCCTCGGCACTAGCGGCCTGTCATTACCAACTAGAGTACCTGCCCTATCACATAGCTTAACGGGGTCCTCGCTTCCACAGCCGGAAATGTGCAGTGCCCAGTTCCTTCTCCAGATATCCAGTTTCCCTCCCCCATTCTCACCTCGAATAGAGTTTTATCTTCCTTGGCCCTATCAACTTCTCATACTTCCAAGTTCCTCGGTCCCTGTTGCCGTCGTAGTACAATTATCTTTTAATCTACGTGATTTCCGAACGCCCATTGCGACTCTGCGTCGGATCCGATGGCAGTCACAAACCACGGCGTGTGAGTCGTCTTCCGGGCGTGTTGCCTTTCTAGAAGATGTAGATTAGGGAAAGTGTCGGATTGGCTGATCCACTATGAACGGAACCGACTCGGAAGACGTGCAACCTACAAGGCGGATACCGTCAGTGCTCATTTCGGCTCCGGCCAGTCATCCCCTTAAAAGGAAATTTCACTTTCAAGACTTAGCACAATAGCTGTTCAGAAAGGGAGTTGGAGAGAGCCAAGAAAAGTTACCGTTGCTACATGTCATCTTGGTTTGATACTTGGGAAGCGCGAGTGGCTTGAGGCCGTCTGTGCTGAAGGCTAGGCGAATGAAGAACACTTCATGCTCCTAAACAAGCCCATTGAATTGAGGCTTTCCTGTGCTAGTCCTGTCGATCTCTGATGACGCGAAACCTTCTTTTTTCAACATTATAACAGTTGATCGACAAGATTGAGCGGGGCCTGCGGTACCTGTTGGCGGCCTTGATTTTTCCTTGTTCCAGGTGCTTGCCGCAATTTGACAGGGACCTATTCATGCTCGCATGACACATACTTCATAATTAGACCTCTTCGCAGTACGCTTTCGTCAGCCATGCCTCTAAGCACCGGGTCCGGGTGGTTACGTAGGATTAATGAAGGCAGGAAGTTGCGAACCTTAGATACAGCTGAAAATTTCGCTTCAACGCGATAGCTAGACTATTTTTACAGTGATACTTACCGCTCGGTCACAAAATTTTGACTCATATGGTCAGGGTACCGACTAGTATCCAAGCACCAAAGGATGAAGGTCTGGATGTAACATGCCCATGCCCGTATGTGGTCACGTCACCATGGTTTCCGCCCCATTCGGCAGTACGTTATTTTCCTTCCTCATGATCAATTGTTTCGTTGAAATGCTACTACATTGGTTGATGTCTGACTCTTCCTCTGGCCCTCCCACTAATTCATGCTACGAGCGTTGACAGCAGACCGCGGGAGTCATTATTTTCGGCTCTTAATGCATTCAGGTTGCCTATCTGGTTAGTACAGTTTTGGCTTTAAGTCTTCAATGGGGCATTTCACAACTTTGCTCGTGCAAGAGCATCGGTACCGGTTTCGTTCGCAAGATGGATGGGTGACAGGAACGAAACTGTCCAAGTAATTGATATCAGTGTCCTTAATTTTGATAGGCTCGTATGTGTGACAAAAGGCTTCCTAAGACAGTCGGCGCCCCAACCAGCAATATCTAAATTTGGAAGGACTCAGTGGGCATTTCCCCTCACACTACGCTACCGAAATAATACTGTCGGATTGGAGTCTCAAGAGTTTCGCAGCGGCAGCCAGGTGTAGGAAGCTCTTAGAGGAAGACATCAGATATGACTAACCTTTGGTAAAGCCAGAGCGACACAATGTATTAGTTGCATAAGGGATCTGACGATGACATCAAGTTGTTGGCATTGCTGTTAACTAAAGCAGATTCTGTGCGAACTGCAGCGATCCCACCTTCATGGCGAAGTCTATTATCTGCTATACACAGACACTTTGTTTCAGAAGTATATTTAGCTTATCGGATCCGATGTCGCTTGACATAGCTTCCGGCTTACGCAACTACCCGGTTCCTGGTGATCAATTCTTGGCTTCCCCAGAAAACGGGGAAATTGTGCGCGGTATCTATTCTTACATCGGGGAAGTCTGGAGATGTCAAAGGGAGAAAATATACTCTTCTCCACTCTGAAGTCTTTGCTCCCTAGCGAAGTGAAATCACCCTGGGAGCCGTCTTCTGGATCACTGGGTATATCTAGCCCCCTCCCCCGGGGCTCCTTCATTTTCTTTTCTCCTCACAACATCACTGCACCTTTTCGGCTTTCTTATATGCATTGTGCTCATTCCATCCCATCTTGTTGCTAGGTCTTCTTGCTTTGAAAATCTTCATGCCTGATATCATTTATTACCTGGCTATTGCCAGCCTCGCAACCGCTACGTCGGCTGCTTCGCTCGGAGCGTACAATGTTGACCCGAGTTCCGTGTCAGTCTCCGGATTCTCAAGTGGTGGCTTTATGGCGGCACAGCTTGGTGTTGCCTATTCCAGCACTTTTCAGGCCGGATTTGGCGTTCTCGGTGGTGGTCCGTATGACTGTGCGCGTAACCAATATGTAAGCCAAGTTTTGCTTCTCGATAGCCACTCATTCCAGTTTACCTGTACTAGATGATGCTAACAATAGTACTGATTTAGTACACCAATTGCATGTACAACCTGAATCCCTCCATCACCATACCCACTGCCAACATTAAATCCTGGAGTGGTCGCCAAATTGACTCTATCGACAACTTGAAGTCTCGTAAAATCTATATGCAAACTGGCTCAGCCGATACTACAGTTGGCCCCAATGTGATGGCCCAGCTGAGGTCACAGCTATCAAATTTCGGTACCTCGTCTTACATGACGTATATCACCACCTCAGGTGCTGCGCACACCTTCCCAACTGATTTTGACGCATCGGGTGATAATGCATGCAAGTCTTCTTCATCCCCTTATGTCAGCAATTGCGGCTATGACGGGGCTGGTGCGGTACTGAAGTGGATGTATGGCGCCTTGGACGCTCGTGATATTGGTACATTGACGGGAGAGGTTATCTCATTCAGCCAAACTGCCTCATATGGTGCAAATGGCATGGCTAGCACAGGCTATATGTACGTTCCTGCAGCCTGCAAGGATGGTTCGACTATTTGCAAACTACATGTGGCGCTTCATGGCTGCCTCCAGAGCTATGGTCAGATTGGTTCCAAGTTTATCAATAACACAGGGTATAACAAGTGGGCAGGTAGGGAATACCTCCACAAAGACGTTCATATGTTTCGCCGCTAACAAATTGTCTTATCTTACAGATACAAATAACATTATTATTCTCTACCCTCAAGCGACTACTGACAGCTCTCTCCGAACAATCTGGAACGGTGTTCCACTTTCCAATTCTAACGCATGCTGGGATTGGCTTGGTTGGTACGGTACTAATGCTGATCAGAAGGGAGGTAAGTTGGTTGCATGTCTCCACTCACAGCATATCGATAATTGATGTTTACATAACCAAACCTTTCCTTTTAGGAGCCCAGATGACTGCAATTGTGAACCAAGTCAGCCAGATCATCAGTGGCTACTCAAGCTCCAACAAAACCCCCGCCACCGCCCCAGCTACCTAAACAAGCACCTGCACTTAAGTCTTGTCCGGTGTGTTGTTGGTTTTAGGATGATGAAGTTTCCTAAAGCTTTCGTGAGATATCCCCACTTGCACATGGTGCCAAAGCTCTTAATAACACTGATCTTAGCAGTACTGGCGAATTATCACATCAGCCAAAGCGTTGATACAACGGGTATGACGGGCAAGGCTGCTAGAGCAGAACAGGATGATTAATGCGACGCTTGGAAACAGTGTGTAGATAGAGTGGTTAGTTTTCAGCGATCTGATTGGCAGAGACGTATGAAGGCAGGCACCTCAACTCCAGCACTTCTCCCTTCTCTCATGTTTTCAGTCTCAGTATTGGCTGCGGAATGCACTCTTTTCTCGAAGACTAGTCCCTTGTCACAGTTAAGTTAACGGGCATGAAGCTTTTAAGGAACAGAACTTACCGCGTAAATAGTTTTAACTATCGCCTGCTACCTGAGTCATCAGAGCTAGTCCGCCATTCAAGATATTCAATCCGATGTTCCGTCTAGTATTTTGTAATGAAATCTACCTGCTGTCGAGACATAGAGAGGTAACTTACCTCCTAGACAGGGGTTATACTGAGTGACCTGCTTTCCTTTGCGTTTTGTATGGTAATTTTGTATCCTTGGCGTTACGGTTGTCGTCACACCATGTATCCGACCTATCTCTGGGGTATTTCAATCTGCCCCATGACATTCGTCCTTTCTTCAATCAATCGACCTTTGCATCCAAGATTGGTTCCGCTTGGTCCTGTCCTCGATCTCATTCGCCTACTAGGATTACTAGCCATTACTGTCTCAGCTTGCTCCGACATTTATTTATACCAGTAGGGAGAGAGGAAGCCATGCGGGTACGGGTAAGTGGCAGGTAACGTGCGCCAGAGGGCACTCGTTTACCTCTCACCACAAGGCAAGGTCCCCCACCGATACCTATTATATGATATTCACTCCTTGTTCTTCTACCTACTCTTTTTCGCCTAGCCATTCACCCTTTCGTCTTTCTGCAGGCTTAGGGATAGATACCATCTACTAGGTCATCTCTCCCACTGTCATCTTCCACTGCACAGGGCACTCTTTGCTCTGGTTGTGCCAGACCATGGCTCTCCACTCAGTCTGTGACCTGCGATGGTTGTCGCCGGAAGGCTTCTCGGTGGAAGGCCAAAGCTCGCCAACGCGCTGCCGCTGCAGTAGAAGAGAGTAGTTTGCTGCCAAGTCGTTCTCCTTTAAGGCGCCTGGCTCCAGTGTTGCAAGCACCGTTGACTTCGCGTGAATCATCTGATATTTCAAACGCCGTGCTTCATCCCGCCCCTCGCCCGTTACATCCGAGAACCGGGCGGTCACTAGTCTCACGTTTTTACGATTTAATGGGATTTAATGGGTTTAATGGGGGCCCATAGATTGGGTTAGGTTTTGGGTTTCGTGGGTTTTGGCGCAGCCTAGATATACCCCTAGGGTAGATCTAGGAGTAGGAGAAATTAGGGATATACAAGGACACCTATTTATATACCTAATTTAGTTCTTCGTCTTTGATCCTACATTATTACTTATATTTACCTTTAGATTACCGGATGACTTCTTACTTGATTATAACTTGACAACACTTATTAGTTGACTAATAATCCGGTATAGATTAACTGAGCGCTCTACCTAGCATCGTTCCCCGATATCCTTAAAAGGACCTCAGTTGTTGTATTGTTTGGGTTGGCGCCATGGTTGAGAAGCAGCTTGACAACAGCATGGTAATCCCGGGTGTCCTCCGGCCTCTCGGCTTCCCTTTAAGAGTCCACAATTATGAAAGTAGTTTCCTCTGCAAACATCCCTCGTTTCTGCTAAGGCACATCTAATAGGTAACTCGGTGTAGTGGCCTCTGTATCTCAGTAATAAGGTGTAGTTATAAAATACCGGGGTTTAATCTATTCGATAAAATATCGAACGGCTCCAGAGAAGAGGTCTGTTTATCTATCGTGGTAGTTCAATAAGTCAGTGATAACACTTTCCTTTTTCCCTTCTCTCTTCCTCTCTTTTTCCTTACTTTAACCCGTGACCAAATGGCAAAATGTTGAATAAGACCAAATCTTCCAGCAACAAAAACAAGAAAAAGACGAAGAACATATAAAGGCTGAAGTGTCCCACAAGTAGCGCGACGGCTGCACCCTCTCAGCTGAGCTGTAGGATAATCTATGGATATTATTTGATGCCCTATTTTATCTGCAGACACTATCACTCTTGGCATCTGCACATCGCCGCTGTGTGAGGTGGAGGGTAGACGGGACCAGAAAGGATGTGCTGATGCAGGAAAAATGGCTCTTCGTTTTCTCGTCACCATGTTTAGACCATTTTTGAAGCAATATATCGGCACCGTAGAATCGATTCGTTCCTAATTTTGATTTTCTCGCTTGATGCCCTTTTGCCCATTCCTGGGGGGCACTGCAGGCTTCGTCGGGGTTTTTTTTTGTTCCAGCCTCCTTGTCCCTTACCAGCTACCGCAGAAGATGGGTATGAGACGCCTTCTCCTAATTCAGGTCGCTGCACCGGGTCTGATTTAAATGGCGTTGATTGGCATTGGCATAAATGACCAGCATTGACAACTGCCAAGGGAAATAAATGCTGTCCCCAGCCTCATTTACCTAGTTGGCACTTACTACGGAGTACGCATAGCCTACTCACAGCTTCTTTGCCCCCGTTACTGCACCTCACGCCCTAGATTCCATCTATTATTGAAAATATAAGTTTCAATTTCTTCCTCATATCATGAGTTTAGCAAGGAGCTAGTTAGAACAAAATTTCGTCTGGCTCGAGAGTCACCATCCGAAAGCCAGAGAAATCGAAATGCGCAGCCTGTACCCCCGCTGTCCCAACGAGGCCGACTACAATGCGAAAATACCAGCGTGGGAGTTTGAAGGCGATCCCGATATTGTGAGTCCCCTGAGCTCTTCAACTGACAACAAAAATTTGCTATCTTGCACAAAACTCAAAGCGTACATCTAGGCTGGCATAGTGGTATGATCGATACTCACGGGTTACGACGCCTAGGAATTTATTGACAGCTTCAACTATAAGTGATTTCTTCATTCCTTGTCTATGCTATCCTGACCAACCTCCTCGCTTTCTATGCTTACTTCTTCGCTGATGGGATTGTCCCAGGCCACTTTTACGAAAATTTCGACTCGCTTGTGCGTATGGAGGCGAAGCAACTTCGTAAATTTACTACAGAGCGGTGCATCAACCCATTTGAGGAACTATCGAGCCATATCCCCTTCTCATTCCGCTGTCTATGCCTCAGAATTTGGCATAACGGAGTCTTCCAGTGTAGCGGACGTAGTAACACTACCCCAAGCGCAAGATCGGATAGCAAGCGCATGCCTTTTACCGACAGCCGATCGTCATTCAAACCGTGACGATGCCACGTGTTCTAGAAACAGTCGATTCTTTTGCGCGCAAAACCGTGCGGTTTCATAGCGCATAGGCAAAAATTGGTGAGCAACGGTGACTGACGGATTGAACGGGAATATCCATGGATGGCTCCACCTTCCACCCACACCCCGTGGGAGATGAGGCCAGGCAAACGGTCTACAACAGAAAGAGGAATTTCCACGCTCTCAAACATGACTCTCCCCCCGACTTGTCAAAATGTCTACAACACGCCCGGTTCTCATCATCGGCGCCGGACTCGCAGGCGCATCCTTGGCCCCAGTCCTCCTGGCGGACGGCATCCCCGTCAGGATCTACGAATCCGTACGCCGAAGCAGGACTTAAAGGATATGGCCTTGAAGCGGGTCCGGTTGACGGGAGATGCCGTTCACGCCATGCCAATATTCGCAGGGGAGGGTGGCAATCATGCGCTGATGGATGCCGTGAAGCTAGGCGAATGCCTGGGAAATTCTTGCTTCCCCATATCTCTCGAGACCTTCATTGAGGAGGGATACGCTCGATGGGAGAAGGCGACCGACGGGTCTGAGAAGCGCGCTTTGGCGCTAGACCAGCCTCTCACGGTATGGAGGATGCTCGCCGAGAAAGCAAGAGCAGTAGCATGACGGACATATTTTTCTGTGACGATGAACTTAACAAGTAGGGAGAAACAAATATAATCTGTATGATTAGGATAAGTTGACAGGAGTGGTGCGGAATAAGTTCGTATATCATGAAGCTAGGAAGAGGCAATTTACGTATGTATCTAAATAGTGGGCCATATCACATCATGATCTTGTTTGCTGACTAGCTTGTGCGAACAACATCAGCAGCACCGCAGCTTCACCCGCCAAGGGCTGGTCCCAGAAACGACGCGACCGAATCTGCTCCAAAGCCACCCGATAGCAGGTCTCCAGCAACTCCAATTCTCGCGGTCGACAGTTGTCTTTCATCCGTAATCCCACCGCCATCGCCATGTACACGTGAAACTTGGCCATGGAGACTGGGTATCCATCTCCGTGAGTGTCAGGTCGGTGCGAGGGACCGTCGATGACATCGAGGAAGATCTGGAACATGTCATGGCCGAGGGGATATCCCATTCCGGGGGTCTTTTGGAGGAAAATATCTAGAAGGGGCTGGATTTCCACGCTAGTCGGCATGCCACTGAGATTGTCCGTCTCGGGGGGCGGGAAGAAGCTGAAGCCCGGTGGTTTGATGTCTTCTCCCATGTCGGCCATTGGGAAGTTGGGGTTCGAATGGTCCAGCTCCAGATTATACTCTGAGATTGACATCGATGACCGTCGCGAGCGGGGCGATTCTACCAAGTTCCCTGGTGATAGATGGGGGATAGGATCATGTCCGGGCGACGGACACACCAACATCGGGGGAGATAACGCCATCCCCATGTTCGGCGGCAGTAAGCGTCCGTCAAACACGGGGGATAGGGGACTCGGAGCTGCAGACATTGTGGACGACATGTAGGACGAAGACCACGGAGACATGTTATCGGCAAAGTCCACCACTTCGATCCGAGGGATGTCCAGCGTGGAGGGACTGCTATCGGGGAACAAGTGCCCAAATGACTCGGAACTAGAGTCGGCATACTTCGGTGGCGCCAGGTCAGTGAGCAGGTGAAGAGACGGCTGCGAGGGATGACGTGCCGAACGATTATCTCCTGGGTATGAAACCGGCGGGATTGGTATCCCGGTGCTCAGCTCAACAATGCGCGCTTCCAGTTGTTGTACGCGCTGCTCCAGCGCCGCCTGGCCTTCGCTGCTCTTCCGGGGTCGTATGCAATGCAGCGAGAAACGGCGACAAGTCGCACACGGCGTCTCCCCATCGCATCGAATCTTCCTTCTCCGACACCGCTCACAAGCGATGGTGACGGGCCTCGTCTGCGAGGTCCACGACCCAGCCGGGTTATCCCCCACGGTGCCACGGCGTTCAATCCTGGGCGGTATTCCGTTCCAGGACGTGCGAGACAGGTCTTCCATCATGGGCAAGCCAGCCACTCGTGTTCATGATTGACAGACGGCCAAAGGAGCAAACAAATGCGGTCAGAGCCAGGGTAGAGAGGTGTGTTCGGGGGCAGAACATCAGCGATGACAGGTCCCTATCGGCGATGGCGACGGCCAAAGTGGCTCGGGCGAGAGACTGACTGCAGGTGGGAAAAAGAACTGCGCAGGCCTTCCCAGCCGACCGCTAGCGTGATTCTGCTTGGCTTAGACGCCAAAAGCCAAAATATTTAACTTGCTTTTCCCGATGTGGTGCCCCCGCAGTAGCGAGTGAGTCCCAAGAGCACTGCCACGCTCTATCTTTTACCGCTCTGGGCATGGGTACGGAGAACAGGGGCCGACTCCGCTCGCAGGGCGGTCTGTGCCGGGGTCCGGCTTGTCATGTGTATCTCTCATGATATCTGGAGAGAAGGGGAGAGAAACCGTGGAGGTGCATCACATCCTGGTTGGGAATCTAGTCCGTTACCGCGTAGGGCGGGGAAGCGGGGAGCATGAATGTAGCGGGGGAAGGGAATGCCACGCCGAGTTGGGGGTGCGGGGGTTGGCAACTTGGAAGAGAGCGGAGCGTTGGAGAACGAAGAAAGAGATAAGGAGACGAGGAAGAAAGAAAGAGAAGGGAGGGAAAGGGAAGAGACGATGGAGATTCAATCCTAAAGTATGGATGGAGTACAGGAGGATAGGAATATGAATTAGGGCTTAGGGCTAGGGTTACTCTCACTAGATCCTCTCGACCCTCAAGGCATCCACGTTTCGACGCCTCGACTATTTACCAGTGACCTTCCCTATATTCTCTCCACATGAGCCGTTGTCATTCCTCCCTTTGCAACCTCCGTCTCTTCCTTCACCCCCCATTCCGCATCCCCTGGCGCGGGCTGAGCACCGAACAAAACGTCCATCTCCTCCAGCGACTTCCCCTTGGTCTCAGGAATGAACCACCACGCCCAAAAGCCCATGCACACCATCAACGCGGCAAAGAAGAAATATGTCCCGTATCCAAGCGAGGTGATCATATATGGCGTAGTGCGGCTGATGATAAACGACCACAGCCACTGATTCGCCGTGGTCAGCGCCACGCAGAGCATGCGGATGTCAATCGGGAAAACTTCGGAGCAGATCACCCAGGTAATGCCCTGCCAGGTGGCACAATAGATTAGCCCGTATAGGTAGACACAGACCATGGCGATGTAACTCCATGCATTACGCGCCGTGTCGCCACGGGCTGCTGCGCCTTCGGGGTCTGCCCGGAAGACATAGCCCCCGATATACCACATGGGCAGACTGCCGACGAAGGCGCCCCAGATCAGCCCGCTGCGGCGTCCCACTTTCTCAACCAGCCAGACGCTGAAGATGATCATTCCCAAGGTTTTGGCCACCCCATAAAACCCCGTCGCAAACAGTTTCGTATCTGTACCTGTTATTCCCAGGGTTTCAAAGATCCGGGGCGAGTAGCTGTGGCAGGGTTAGCGGTGCATGCGTAGCCCAAAAGCAAGGGAAGCCGCTCTTACTATGTGATGATATTGACGCCGGTCAGGTTCTGGAACGCCATCAGCAGAAGGCCAATGCCGATCCGGTTGCGGGTGCCTTTCTGCCACAGTCGATGGACGTAATTCCAGAAATCATGCTTGGTTCCTGCGGCAGGGACTCCGATCTGGATCTGCTCGCGGATCTGCTGCATCTCATCCTGAATCGTGGGATGATCGGCGGGAAGCTTTCGGATCCAGATAAGGCTGCGCTCGGCTTCCTCCCACCGGTCTTGCTTTGCATACCACCGGGGGGTCTCCGGACACCAGAAGATCCCCAGGAGCAGCAAACCACCCGGCAGCAGCTGGAGACCCAGAGGAACCTGCCACTGCGCCATCTTCTCTTGGGGGATGGTGCGATTGACGATATAGTTGATCCAGAACCCCCACATACCGCCCCCCTGCGAACAAATTTCGAAGATGCCAACCAGACGACCGCGAATTGAGGGAGGTGACTAGATGGGCTCTATTAGATCTGTCATGATCCCATCTGGTGCACAGCTAACGTACTGTTTCCGCGATGTACACGGGAACCTGCAGGGACACGGAGCCGATGCCAAACCCAGCGATGGCCCGGCCGGCATAGATCATGCCCAGATGGCCTGAAGCAGCAGTCTTGTTCATTCTGTGTATTAGCTATTGACAAGATCTTTCCAGTGACTAGTGGTTCCAAAAGGGGTCTCACCATCAGACTTCCTCCCACACAGAAGATGGAGATGGCCATCACAATGGCCATCTTGCGCCCAAATCGCTCGGCCAAGGGGAAGGTGAGCAGAGACCCGAAGAAACAACCAGCCTGGAAGGTCGACACGATGTTCCCTTCCAGCGTGTCAGTCTCCAGGTCGGAGACACGCTCCATGCCAAAGTCACGGCGGAAGGGCTCCAAGGCCATGGTGCCTCCGATGACACTAGTATCGTAACCCACTACACCACCCATCGCATTAACCATTCGCCCTCAGGGTCATGCTCGGAGTGAAATGGACATACTGGCAATGGCTCCCATACTCACGACCAGGGCGATGAGATGCACGCGCCAGTTGCGCACCTCAGGTGGATCGTTGCTGTTGTCGGCATGCAGATTGAACCCCATGGTGGGCTATGCTGGTCACGATTCAGACGGGGGAAAAAGACAAGACAAGGCTTGCATTGTTTGGCAAGGCGAAACTGTGGAGACACCGGGGCTTTTCTATCGGATTCACCCCGCGATTTCACGCTGGAGCACGGCCGTGCACGGCCGTTCTCGCGGATAAGATGCCTCACGACGGAGTCCTCCCCCGCGTTGGTAAGTAGATCCCCCGCAATCCAGACTCCTTCGTGCTGGTTCTAGCCAATGCTGGTGAAACCCCTCTGGACTAGATTACAGCTAGTCATCGCGATCATCGATGGCACTCCCTGCATGGGCGGGCTTGGCCCGTCTGGGCCTTCTTAACAATCTCTTGGCATACCAATGCTGGACCCCATAACGCGGCCGCCGAGCCCGAGAGATTGAGGCTGTGCAATGGTGATCGTTCACCTCCAGAGTTTTATCATGAAGTTGTCGCTCAGCGGCTCCAAGTCTCTAAACCGTAAATGGCTGTGGATGCACGACTAGTAGCTCTCTCGCACCAGCGCCAGGAACCGTTCGATTTTCAACACAATGGAAGCTCGAGGAACGCAGGAGCCAGGCCATCTAGGCGCGAACTCTATCCCTGAGATTATCGTCCAGGTGCCCGACAATAACAGTGCCTCGGTCCTCACCCCGGGCAACGACGATACCCTCTCCCGAGATCGATCGAACAGCAACCTGACCGCCATTGAAGGCCAGACCGGCCGGGATCGAGCCATGAGCGGCAGTACGATGGCCCCCAGCAGTCCGCAGGACGACATATTCAAGGAGAAGCGGGCCCCATCTTGTGGTACGTCGGGCATCTACTCGGTCAGCGAGCTAGAGGAGGCGCTTCGACCCGACCCGGGCTCCGAGGGCGATTTCGAGGTCAAGGACAACCCGTTCGACTTCTCCCCGGGACAGCTTAACAAACTACTCAACCCTAAGTCCCTCCCCGCCTTCGTTGCGTTGGGTGGATTGCCCTGGTTGGTCCGGGGACTGCACACGGATGTCTCGGCCGGTCTCAGCGTGGACGAGTCTTTCGTCGGCGGAAAGAATACGGAGGATGCTGGCGGCGTCGCATCGAAATCAGCTGGAAAGAAGCCGGCCGACGTGTTTGACGATCGAATCCGAGTGTTCAAGCCCAATACCCTGCCGGAGAAGAAAGCCACGCCGCTGTGGAAGCTCATGTGGATTGCATACAACGACAAGGTCCTGATCCTGCTTACCGTGGCCGCCGTCATTTCCCTCGCCCTGGGCCTGTACGAAACATTTGATCCGAACCACTCCAGTGGAGAAGGGTCTCACGCCAAACGAAGCTCCGGGATGGGACTCGACTGGGTGGAAGGATGTGCCATCTGCGTGGCCATTTGCATTGTGGTGTTGGTGGGGTCACTAAACGACTACCAAAAGGAACGGGCCTTTGTCCGACTCAACAAGAAGAAGGAGGATCGGGAGGTGACCGTCACTCGCTCGGGAAGAACGGTGCGGATTTCCGTTCACGATGTCCTAGTGGGTGATATCTTGAACCTAGAGCCGGGAGACTTGATCCCGGTCGATGGCATCTTCATCGACGGCCACAACCTGAAATGCGACGAGTCCTCTGCCACCGGTGAATCCGACCAGCTGAAGAAGACCGGCGGCGAACAGGTGATGCGTCTCCTGGACGAAGGCCACAGCCGGGCCCAAGACTTGGACCCGTTTATCATCTCCGGAAGCAAGGTCCTCGAGGGAGTCGGCACCTGTTTGGTGACATCTGTCGGCGTCAACTCCAGCTTTGGAAAGATCCTCATGGCCATGCGTCAGGATATGGAACAGACCCCGTTGCAGAAGAAGCTGGACCATCTCGCCGGGGCTATCGCCAAGCTCGGTAGCAGCGCTGCCCTGCTGTTGTTCTTCGTTCTGCTCTTCCGGTTTCTGGGCAACTTGTCGGGCAACACCGGTACCAGCTCTGAGAAGGCCTCGCAGTTCACGGATATCCTCATCGTGGCGATCACGGTGATTGTCGTCGCCGTGCCCGAGGGCCTCCCCTTAGCTGTCACTCTCGCCCTCGCCTTCGCAACCACCCGGATGGTCAAGCTGAACAACCTGGTCCGCGTGCTCAAGTCCTGCGAGACGATGGGCAACGCCACGACCGTATGCTCCGATAAGACCGGTACTCTCACGCAGAACCGCATGACGGTGGTGAGAGGAACCTTCGGCGATGCCGCTTTCGACGACAAGAGCCAGACAGGCAACGAAACAAGATCAGCAGACTTCGCCAAAGACCTCCCAGCGGAGCAGAAACAGATGATGATCGAATCGGTAGCGATCAACTCGACCGCGTTCGACGGCGAAGAAAACGGGGTGCCGGGCTTCGTCGGCTCCAAGACTGAAACGGCACTGCTGGGCTTCGCTCGGGATGTACTGGGAATGACTTCCCTGGTGGAGGAGCGTGCCAACGCCCCGACCATCCAGCTGATGCCCTTTGACTCTGGCCGCAAATGCATGGGCGCCGTCTTGCGCTTGCCATCGGGTCGCTATCGCTTCCTGGTCAAAGGTGCCGCTGAGATTCTTCTCGGTTACAGTTCAACCTCCTGGACCTCCGCTGGACCACGACCTATTGATGGCACCGAGCGGGAGCGACTCGAAGACGTTATCCTCTCCTACGCAAAGCAGTCTCTCCGGACGATCTCCCTGGCCTATCGTGACTTCGCCGCCTGGCCTCCAGCGGAGGCTGTCGACTCCAGCGATCCCTCGTCCGCCGACCTCAGCCTGCTGCTAAAGGACATGTCTCTACTCGGCGTGGTTGGCATCCAGGATCCCATCCGTCCTGGTGTGCCTGAAGCAGTAGCGAAGTGTCATCATGCCGGCGTGATCGTGCGCATGGTGACGGGTGACAATATGGTCACGGCCAAGGCGATCGCCACCGACTGTGGGATCTACACGGATGGCCTGGTGATGGAAGGCCCAGATTTCCGCCGTCTCACAGACGAGGAGTTCGATGAAGTGCTACCCAAGCTGCAAGTTCTGGCTCGATCCTCCCCCGAAGACAAGCGCATTCTCGTCACTCGGCTGCGGGCGATGGGCGAGATTGTAGCGGTCACTGGCGATGGTACCAACGACGGACCGGCCCTCAAGGCCGCCAACATTGGTTTCTCCATGGGCATTGCAGGCACGGAGGTTGCCAAAGAAGCCTCCGCTATTGTCCTGATGGACGACAACTTCGCTTCTATCCTGACGGCCTTGATGTGGGGACGCGCCGTCAACGACGCGGTTCGCAAGTTCCTCCAGTTCCAGATCACCGTCAACATCACCGCCGTCTTGTTGACCTTCATTTCCTCCGTGGCGGATTCACAGATGCGGTCGGTGCTGACCGCGGTGCAGCTGCTGTGGATCAACCTGATCATGTAAGTTACCCCTTTTCCACCTCTCAAGACAATACTAACCATCTATGTAGGGACTCCCTAGCTGCCCTAGCACTAGCAACAGACCCCCCGACCGAACAAATCCTCGACCGCAAACCCATCAAAGGCGGCGCCCCCCTCTTCTCAACAACAATGTGGAAGATGATCATCGGCCAAGCCATCTTCCAACTAACCGTAACTCTAATCATGCACTTCGTCAAAGCCCCAGGCTTCCTGGACTACGAAGACGACGTCCGACGCTCCGTCGTCTTCAACACCTTCGTCTGGATGCAAATCTTCAACGAATTCAACAACCGACGCCTCGACAACAAATTCAATGTGCTAACCGGGCTCCACCGCAACTGGTTCTTCATCGGCATCAACATCATCATGGTCGGCTGTCAAGCCGTAATCGCCAACTACGGCGGCGTCGCCTTCAGCATCGTCCCTATCAACGGGGTCCAATGGGCCATTTGTATCGTGGTGGCTGCATTTTCCCTTCCCTGGGCCATGGTCATCCGCACGTTCCCCGACCCCTGGTTTGCGGCCATCGCCCACGTTGTCGGCAGGCCGTTCATGATGGTGTATCGTCCTCTTACTAGGGGGATGCACTGGATCTGGCGGCCGTTTGGGCGCGGATTCCGTCGTCTGGGGCAGATGATGAAGTTCAAACGCAAGGATGAGTCCGAGAATGAGTCTGATGCTAGTGATGTGGAGAAGGGGACTTCGACAAGGCATACGAACGATTGATTGTACATATATATTTCTTACGATGACCTGCCCCCACGGGCAACGGTTAATCTTTATGGATGGCTAGCTCGCAGTGTCTGGATGTCATGTCAGAGAAAACGCCGATACAGGAGGAGGCATTTGCCTGAGGTTAGGTTGTTAGAAGATGACGTTGGCGGAACTAATGTCTGAGCTAATATTATTGCGTTTGGTATACTCATGTCTTTCGGTTGTACTTTTTCAATGAGCTGCTCTCTGATAGTGTGGAAGAGTAGCGGGAATATCAAGGGTATCAGGTATCAGTACGGCCCTCTACTGGATTTAGACGTGTAGGTTCTACTAAACTGCAGTAGTGTGTTCAATTAAGTATAAGCAAGATTCCATTCACGGATAGACGGACTTGGGCGATGAGATATGGTACCTCCATGGATATCGCCTCTACAGATTAACCAAGATAGACAACACCAACACAGGAATGGGAGCTACAAAGCCTCCAATTATTGGAACCTCGGAAGGTTGGCTAAACAAACACCAAGCAATTCTGGCTGTTTTACCTGTTTTTACCGCATCTTTCACCGCCTGTCTCGCCCTATATCACTTGCATTTCCCCTACGTTTTCAATTCATCCCGTCGCTCACCTAGAGGACAGCTACCTCTACGACACAGTTAACCTATGTGGCCGTTATGGGAACCAGAGACTCAAGTCTTCATTCGTCCGCTACTGATCAGAGTAAACTAAGGAGTCTTCCAACTGCGAATACACATACCAGTTCGACGATAGTAATGGATCCAGCAGTGACAGCGATATAACCTGGTCCCCTGGTGACGGAATTGGAGTTTGTCCTACAACAGCACAGTTCAACTATTGCTGTCAGTCAAAGATCGATGACTGGAAAAATGCGGCTTTTACACATCTGGAATGCACGGAATCTTTCCAATACTATCTAACGGCTTTCTTGGATCTCCTTGAAGATGTCCCTCCGTTCTATCACTGTCCTCCAGGAGCCGTCAACATTTCAGGTAGACCAAGGTCCTTTCTTATTTGAAGTCTTCTCTACAGGTTAAAACGGCAGAAGACTTCGAACTGCGATCAACCTCAAAGTCAATCGATTATCTCCAGTGCCTCGGATCCCCAGCGCCCGTAACCTACAGGACGAAGGCTGAGACCCAGCTAGAACCCGCTATTCCCATTTGCGCTAGACCTCTTCGTTCTGAATATTTACAAGCATTGTTCTGGCCTGTTTCATACATTATTTCCTGCCGCTTGGTGGAGATACTTCAACGGGCAGGCGAGGAAAGCCAGATCTTGCATAAGCGAGGCATGCAGATAGAAGACTCTTTTTAGGACATCGTCACGCAGGGCTGCTGGGTAGCTCGGATAGAAAAGCAAAAAGGCGTCTTCTATTCACCGTGGATGTCGAGAAAAGAGGACACAACAGACAAGCGGTATGTTTATCGTATAAATCATCTTTGGTTCTTGTCGGCTAATAAGTCTGAAGAGGTGACTGGAAACCAGTCACATCGAATTCGTCCCTTGCGTTCGATATCCTTCTAGGCTTCGGCGCGTCAGAAGGTCTGGAAGGAGAATTTCTCGCTGGTTTTGCCTCGGTTTTAATCTAATCTTGACCTCACGGCACGCAGCCCCACCCAAATTCGCTCTCCCTATAATGATTTCTACAGCTCCTATGCACTCTTTACCGAGATCGAAAGACATGGTTTTTCTTGATTTTTTCAATCGATGATACGTGCATTTCTCTTAGCTCCACACAGGATGCTCTGCATTCGTTGCTCTGCAGTGCCTTTTTCGATCCATGCATTCCATGTATTTAGTAGGGGCTGTGTCTTTGGGTATGAGGAAAGCTCTCTCAACAGTGGACAAGATCGACAATCGAAAGATTCTCTCTGCAGTTACCAATATGAGACCTCACTTGAGTCTCTTATGGGCTGCTATAGTGTGCACCGACCAGGTAACTTCATTCCTGAACATGGCTCTCCACAGCCTACCGCCGATATGTCTGGTCGCCGCCTTCTGGACAAACACGGGCCAATCCTTTCTTCAGATAGCATATCGTGTACGTGACTCGGAAGGATGTATCATTTCTAGAGCGGATGAGTTTCAAACTTCCTACTTTTGCCGACCAGAGTTATCAGTGCCATGGTCGCCAGCACCTCCCTTCGGCACAACACCCGTCGAAAATTTCAGCCTTGAAGTAAAAGCGCACCTTGCACGTATGCACAGACCTGTTTCTTGGAGGATATATTGGATGTTGGACTCAAGCGAAAGAATTCCGGCAGGTGCGCAGCATCGACTTAGGCTTGTTGAGGCTCACGCTATGCATCATTCTGATTCTGCGGGTCATGCTAATAAGTCTAACAAAGAATCGATTACCATCAATATATGCAGACAATCAAGCTTGCCCTGCCCCAAAAGATATACTGCTGATGAGCAATCGGGAGTTGCAACATCACGCTTATTCAATTGGCATAGAAGTTACGATGATGACATCTGGCTTGATGATGGTCAAGGGGATATTGAGTTTGTTCGTCGACTCCAGATGCATCCCTGGATTATCGACCCGTTTGATAGCCAAGGAGACGAGCCAGTTGAGGAACCCAAACACCATGGGCTTTGTGTTGAGCGTATTTTGCGGTGGAATGGCGAGGTCGAAAAGTATCGACAGGCAGGAATTGGCACACCATGAATGATTGTCTACATATCTACGACTTTTAAGACTTATGCTTTTATATAAAGTAGAGTAATAGATATAGTAAAGTAAAAGGAAATCAACATTAACGATAAGAGACTCTGGTTAATGTACTGTTCTTCGCAGACGTCGCTACCCGACGTATGCATCTCATAGATACAAATCAATTTCTCATCAGCTCGCAGTAGTAACCGGGCCCTGTGCCTTCCATAATGAAGTTAACGGCTGCTGCTTTATGAACGGTTTCCATCCGACATGTTATAGGCATATATGGAAACCAACCTTATATTTTTAGTCCTACCTCTGCTATAGCTATATCCCATGGCTATAGCAGGGCCTTGTAATAATTATTTTTGATAGATAACCTGAGAACGGCAAAGTAACTACTACGGACTTTACATCGAGCGCGTGAACACTAAAGCCCTGACCTCAACACTAATCCTTGGGCGTGCATCACTCGGGGTATCCGGCAGTGTGAACGATGTGTGGGGGGCATCTATAACATGGTATGCTTTGTTAGGATGTATGCTTTGTTAGGATCATCTTGCACTCATTTCCAGTCTTTACATCTTCGAATAAATTTTGGGATGGAATATGGAGTGCAGGGTTGGAATATCACTCACGTTCGACACTACCCTTTTTCGAGTCAAAACTCTTGAACAGCAGCACATCTTCAATGCCTTGTCTGCTCAAATAGTGCCATTGGCGAATATTCCCTGGCTCATAAAGTGGATAAAGCAGCGTTCCTGTATAATCACCGCTGATCATATCTGTTTCGACCAATTTAGATGTGTCGACAGTTCTTCCATCACACACAGCAATAGGTTGATCTTCGACAGGTCCATTAATTGGCCGCCATATGCTGAAATTTTTCACGTCAGAGGAAACCAAGAAAGCTATAAAAAGCATGTATACAGCTTTTGAAAGAAAGGAATGCGAGCTACAAAGTCTCCAGTTATTTTTCTGCACACTTACTTTATCATTTGTACTCGACCGGAGAGAAGGTAGTGAGCTTCTTCGGGGAGATGATTGCGAATGCGCTCTATCATGGAAGTTCCAGGTTCGTCTTTGGTGAGCATAGTGTCTTGAGGATTCTTTTAGCAATGAAATGCGGTGAATTGATCTCGTCGGATATTCAGTTCGGCTTACCTATATGCACGTGTCGCGCAAAGCTCAATAAATTTTGGTTCAGCTCTCGCCGCTCTTTTGCGCTTTTCCTTTTTCTGATCTATTAAAAGCATAAGGTAGAAGATAAGTCTCGATAGATCAAGCCTCGACTTCCGAGGTCCCTCGAATACTCACTTTCCAATCAAAAATGAAAACTCGCTCGACTCCCTCAATCTCATTTCTCAATATCGCCTCACATTCTGGTAAAAATATATTTTGAATATGATATGGATCGCCAAAATCCTTTGGGTTGGTGAATAAAGGCGACGGGTACCTCCGATACACAAAGCCATTGGTCTCAAGGGTGAAACTCCAGGTTCCCTCTGCTTCTATTCCTCTGATATCTCTGATGGTCTCGGCAACGGCTCCTTCCTGGAAAACTAGATTGTGCGGCGTCTTTTGCTCATTGTTCTTCCTTTTGCGACCGAATTGGGCGATTCGATATGGTCTAATATGAGTATAGTTGGTTTGCCATTGGAGATACTTCAACTTTGTTTCGATATCCATAGACGTGGTAGAAGATATCTGGCGCAAAGGGAAATTGACAAGGAAGCAAAAGGGGGGAACAAGCCTGTATTCTGGCCAAAGTGCACGAAGGAAGAAGAGAAAGAGAAGCTATCATAAGATCCCGCCTACATAGGCAGAGAGCGGAGCCTCAGGCCGTCGACAGAAAGAAAGGGAAGTATGTACTCCGTACTTCGAAGTAAAGCCTGGTTTGAGGCCATTTTATATATTGGACTACTTCTAGTGACTGCTAGCGAATACACGTGAGTCAATAATTACGAACAGCCTGGCTTGTGGCCTAAAATGACTCACTTCAATATTAGAGACTGATTTTCGCGAAGGTGCAAATGATCTTAATATATATATAGTACCCCAGTTGGTTCAACTATACTGGACTTGCAACCTGTTGAAAGTATTATCATTTATCTTAGATAGATGCTTACTCCGCTGAACTCGTAGGAATGTTAGGCAGTGCGATTACCACCGAGTCTGGAGTAGTCAAAAGCTCGAAAGTACGAGAATGGAAGCTCGTCAGGGGAGAGCAACTTAGCCCGGCCCAGGTGGAGCCCTGGAGCCCTGGAGCCTGGAGCCTGGAGGTACACTCCGCAGGTCGGGATAACTTACTGATCCGGGAGCTCGGGCCCCCATAATATTACGTAATAAGCGGTGAGGCGGGCGGTAAAAACTTCACCATGGGAAATTTTGATATGGCGCAACTGGGTAGATACTGCCGGTAATATCGGACGGACCCCCTCCGGACCTTCCAACCTTGGAAACTTTTTAATCGACGTGATACTTACCCGGACGATTTAATAGCCTTCGGGTATAGGAAAATTGGAAGACTCTTCCTTTATACATGCCTAATAATATGTTGTATATAAATCATAAATCACAAATCACAGTCATTGTCATAGTCGCAATCAAATCCAGCTGTGGGGTCCTAATCTTCCCGGTGGATCATTCTGAGCACGTTTTGACCGCGGGACTAATAACCTTAGAAAGTCTATCTCTAAAATTTCTGATCTCTTCTCAACCTGATACAGAAGGTTCTTTCTTTTCCCTACATACCGGCGATCCAGATATGGCCACTCACGACCCTGTCGCAGGTTCCGCTGACCTCCTCGCCAATCAAGGTGAAGGTGAAGTCGATCGGGCCGAGCTCAAGAATCAGGATGATGCCGCCTTGCTGGTAAGTGCTGCATCCAGGCTTGTCTGTAAATCTCAAGTTAACTAACATCGTACGTAATCTTCTAGCGGACCTTGGGTTATAAGCCGGTAGGTCGAATCGTATAGATTAAGATGATCTGTGGTCAGCAACTTAGTCGCAAAACAGGTTCTTCATCGGACATATAATTTGTTCGAGAATTTTGCGACCACATTCGGTACGTTTTACGCTGTTCACCACTTTGCGGATTCGTACTGACTTTTGTCTAGCTGCTCTTTACTTTGTCGGCGGTGTCCGCGTTACTTTCAGTACTGGTATTGCCGCCGGTGGAAACCTGGCCTATTGGACTAGTTATGTAGTAACCATGGTGTTCACATTCATTACCGCTGCTGTCATCGCTGAGGTTTGTTCAGCTTCCCCATCCGCCGGGTCAATCTACTTGTGGGCCGCCGAAGCTGGTGGGCCTCGATTCGGCCGACTCCTTGGCTTTATCGTCGCCTGGTGGAGTACAACGGCTTGGACGACCTTCTGTGCAAGTATGCTGCGTGTCTACCCCCAATGTTTGCATGATACTAATTGAATTATAGGCAACACCCAGGCTGCGGTGAACTATATGCTTTCGGTATGCTCTCTTTTTCTTCATTTTCCCGGCATTTAGACTGACATATCGCTTTTAGGAAATAACCGTATTCAACCTCGATTTCCCGTCGGACGTAAGCAGTGTCAAATTTCGTGCAGTCCAGTGGATCTGCACTGAGGTTTTGCTTGCTCTGGCCGCCCTGTTGAACTTTTTACCTCGTATGTACAAACGTGTGACTTTCGATTGACTACATCTGACAGCATTTAGCTCGATATTTCAGATATGTCTTCTGGGGGTCCGCCGCAGTCGTGATGCTTGACTTTGTCCTGAACCTTATCTGGCTGCCCATCGGCACCGCTCAAACCTGGGGATTCCGTACCACCCACGAGGCCTTTATGACCACGTACAACGGTACCGGAGCCCCGGCTGGCTGGAACTGGTGTCTTTCTTATCTGGCTACCGCTGGTATTCTTATTGGATTCGACGCGTCGGGTCACGTTGCGGAAGAAACCAAGAATGCCTCTATCACTGCTGCTCGCGGTATCTTCTGGAGTACCGTTGCCAGTGGGTTCGGTGGTTTGGCTACCATTATTCTTTTCTTGTTCTGCGCGGTTCGTTTCTTTGGTCTCTATGAATCGCAAGCTTCGAATTCTGACCTCGCTTTTCTTTAGCCCGACGCCGACACACTTATGGGCTTCGGTTCACCCCAGCCGTTTGTGCCTCTTTATGCTGTTGTTCTGGGCAAGGGTGGCCATATCTTCATGAACATCATTTGCATTTTCGCTTTATGGCTGGTAAGCTATCACCTGTTGTGTGCTTGGGTATTTCATAGCTAACTTTGTTTTCCAGAACACCGCAATTGCCATCGTCGCCGCCTCTCGTCTTGTTTTTGCCGTCGCCCGTGACGGTGTACTCCCCTTCGCGGGTTGGGTTTCCCGTGTTAAGAACGGTCAGCCACGGAACGCAGTTATTGTTGTCTGGGTTGTGGCCTCCATAGTCACTTGCTCCATTCTTCCATCCTCCACGGCTTTCACTTCCCTCGTCTCGGCAGCCGGTGTCCCCAGTGCTGCGGCTTACGGTTTGATCTGCTTGGGTCGGCTACTCTGCACTCCGAAACGGTTCCCGAAGCCGCAGTGGAGTCTCGGCCGCTGGAGTAAGCCGTTCCAGTTCATTGGTGTCTTCTGGAATGGCTGGGTTGTCGCTGTCCTGTTCTCGCCCTACGCATTCCCTGTCACTGGAGAGAACTTGAATTGTATGTTGTTCTTTCTTCATAGATTTTTATCTCGCTAACTTCCTGGATAGATGCCCCCATTATCATGGCTGGAGTCACCATCTTGGCATTGATCTCCTACTTCGTGATGCCTGAGAGTGCCTGGCTTCCTCGTGACCGCATTACTCACTTTATCGACAGTAAGGGCGCTGTTGAGACGGTGGATGAAGTTAGCTCTGACCATGGTGAATCGAGCACTGGTCGATGATGTGAAGGAATGTGGAAGTGTAACTGGCTACCAGTTCCTAGTCCCGGGCATTTGATGCCTTAGAGATTTCAGTAGATAGCTTTCGGGCTTAGACCATATAATATTTTAGCTAATTCTAGCTAATTCAAAATCTATACTATCATTGTTCCTGAAATGGGTACATGTGGAGCATCAAGGGCTTATCGATCTTCTCCAAAGCCCCCACATTTTATGATTATGCGGGGGGAAAGACTACAGGTTATAGGTTGGTGTAGAATATAGGCTATAGAGGTAATAAGCAACTGGCCTGGATAACCAGTTGGGCATTCTATAAATTACAAATATCCGGGGGTTTCATCGCAACGTAGGAATCGTAGCCGCTTCCCCTCTTTGCTTGGACATTCTGCCGAGAATCGGTGCCTTGCCTTCACTTCAATTTCCCCTCCTTTCTCTTCTTTCCTTCTGTTTTTCTGCTATGCTGTCTTGATGCTTTTTGAGACTTCCGTTTTCTAAAGCTCTTTAGTGTTGTTTCTATCTGCCTTTCAGCCCGGACTGGATGCGGTACCCCGGTCCTGCTCCCCCTTCCTGGGCCCAATAGGCATTAGATGAGACACAAAGACCCGGCATAACGTGCAGCTTGCAGGACCACTCGCAATGAGCGCTCCAGTATCGCTGCGGTCAGCCCTGCGGCCGTGTTTTGGGGCGTCCATTGCTCGCGCGGGGAAATCTTCCCTTCCGGTGGCGTCGGGTAAGCTTCTCCAAATTGCGGCGTGGGAAGCCCAAGTTGACCTGTTTTCTGACCACTTTCGTCTAATTAGCCTCTCAAATTCGGCAACCTACATTTTTCACGTTACAGAATAATCGCCCGTCCATTTGCCAGCCGCGATGGCCCTCCATTTCCAAACGAACCGCCACAACCTCGTCTGAGTCACCTCCCTCCGAGCCCGTGTCTACCACCCCCTACTCAGCCTTGACCGTTGGAGTGCCTCTGGAGATTTTTCCGGGTGAACGCCGTGTGGCTATTACCCCACAGAATGTTGCCCTTCTGTTGAAAAAGGGAGTCTCCCGCGTGCTTATCGAACGCGGTGCAGGCGAGCGCGCTCAGCTACTGGACCATGCCTACGAAAAGGCCGGCGCGACAATGGTCGACCGGGATACAGTCTGGTCCCAAAGCGAAATCGTGTTGAAGGTCCGCAGCCCGCAGTCACAGGGACCATTCAATGAAATTCAGGCTTTACGCAAAGGCTCGACCGTTATCTCTTTCATCTACCCCCTCCAGAACAAGCCCCTCGTCGAGGCACTCGCGGCTCGTGGCGTGACCTCTTTTGCAATGGATCGCATTCCGCGAATCTCTCGTGCGCAGACCTTCGATGCCCTCAGCTCCATGGCCAATATTGCTGGTTACAAGGCGGTGCTGGAGGCTTCCAATCACTTTGGTCGCTTCTTGACTGGCCAGGTTACTGCAGCTGGAAAGATTCCTCCGAGTAAAGTTCTCGTTATCGGTGCTGGCGTAGCTGGGTTGAGCGCAATCGCGTCGGCCCGCCGCATGGGTGCTATTGTTCGTGGCTTTGATACCCGCCCTGCTGTGCGTGAGCAAGTCCAGTCTTTAGGCGCCGAGTTCGTCGAGGTTGATTTCCAGGAGGATGGTTCTGGTCAGGGTGGCTACGCTAAAGAAATGTCCAAGGAATTTATCGAAGCTGAAATGAAACTGTTCATGGAACAAGCTAAAGAGGTTGATATCATTATCACCACAGCGCTGATTCCAGGCAGGCCTGCACCGAAGCTCATTACTAAGGAGATGATCGCTGCAATGAAACCCGGCTCTGTTATTGTTGATCTTGCCGCTGAAGCAGGTGGAAACTGCGAAGCTACTGTTCCTGGGGAATTGAGCAGCTACAAGGATGTTACTATCATTGGCTACACAGATCTTCCTTCGCGTCTCCCTACCCAGTCTTCAACGCTATACTCAAATAATATCACCAAGTACCTTCTCTCCATGGCTCCCGAGGAGAAGTCGTTTGGGATTGACTTTAAAGATGAAGTTGTGCGCGGTTCCATCGTGACTCTGAACGGTGAAATAATCCCCCCTGCTGCTCCACCCGCTCCACCCCCAACCCCAAAGCCAGAGGCACAAGCTGTCGCGGCGAAGGAGGATGTCGCTTTAACGCCGTGGCAAAAGACAACACGCGATGTGACAGCGGTCACAGGTGCAATGGGCACGACCCTGGCCCTAGGAAAGGCAGCCGGTCCAGTATTTATGGGCAACATGATGACATTCGGACTTGCTGGTTTGGTCGGCTATCGTGCTGTGTGGGGCGTAGCACCTGCGCTCCACTCGCCTCTTATGAGCGTAACCAACGCCATTTCGGGCATGGTCGGAATTGGTGGACTGTTCATCATGGGAGGAGGCTATGTGCCGACTACTATCCCTGAATATCTCGGTGCCGCCTCCGTGCTTTTGGCTTTCGTGAATATCTCCGGCGGCTTTGTGGTCACGAAGCGCATGCTGGATATGTTCAAGCGTCCGACCGACCCTCCCGAGTACCCATGGCTGTACGCTGTCCCCGCTGTAGTCTTTGGTGGTGGCTTCATTGCGGCTGCCAGCACTGGTATGTCCGGGCTTGTCCAAGCTGGATATCTCGTCAGCACAATTCTGTGCATGGGCTCAATCTCTAGTCTGGCATCGCAGCAAACAGCCCGACGCGGC
Source organism: Penicillium egyptiacum (assembly GCA_911456345.1). NCBI lineage: Eukaryota > Fungi > Ascomycota > Eurotiomycetes > Eurotiales > Aspergillaceae > Penicillium > Penicillium egyptiacum. The sequence goes on along the minus strand of CAJVRC010000866.1, from coordinate 562,206 downwards.
AACATCTTCGGTATCCTGGGAGTAGTCTCCGGCATTCTGGCCTCGCTGGCTGCGGTAGGCTTCTCTACTGAGACGCTCACACAGTTCACGGCTGTTGCTGGAACAGGTGCCTTGATCGGAGGCTTGATTGGCCGTCGCATCACACCAACAGGTCTTCCCCAAACTGTCGCTGCTCTCCACTCGGTGGTGGGATTGGCTGCTGTTCTGACTAGTGCCGGAAGTGTAATGGCGGATATTGGTGACATCACAACTCTGCACCTGACCACAGCGTACATGGGTGTTCTGATTGGCGGTATCACCTTTACCGGCTCGATCGTCGCTTTCCTGAAACTGGCAGGGCGCATGTCTTCCAAGCCGACGATTCTGCCCGGTCGACACGTTGTCAATTCCACATTGTTGGGCGGTAATATGGCCACCATGGGAGCGTTCATTACACTGGCGCCAGGAAGCCCTGCAATCGCAGCTATCTGTCTAGGAACAAGCACCATCCTCAGTTTCCTGAAGGGATATACCACGACAGCAGCCATCGGCGGTGCCGATATGCCCGTCGTCATCACGGTTTTGAACGCTTACTCCGGATTCGCTCTCGTGGCTGAAGGGCTGATGCTCGACAATCCACTTCTCACTAGTGTCGGATCCCTGATCGGGGTCAGCGGTTCCATTCTCTCATACATTATGTGCATCAACATGAACCGGTCGCTGACAAATGTCCTATTTGGCGGAATCTCGAGTCCGGCTGCGCAAAGCCAGAAGAAGATTGAGGGCGAGATCAAGCAAACCAGCATCGATGACACCGTGGAAGCTTTATCCAGCGCTGAGAATGTCATCATTGTCGTTGGCTATGGTATGGCTGTTGCTAAGGCTCAGTATGCTCTTTCGGAGATTGTTCGCTTGCTGCGTGCCCGTGGTGTCAACGTTCGCTTCGCTATTCACCCTGTTGCTGGTCGAATGCCCGGTCAATGCAATGTGCTGCTTGCGGAGGCATCCGTGCCATATGATAGTAAGATCTTCATGGTTGAAATCTGTGAATTATTTGCTAACAATTGATGCAGTTGTCCTAGAGATGGAAGAGATCAACGAGGACTTCTCGGACACGGATGTCACCCTCGTCATTGGCGCAAATGATACCGTTAACCCTATCGCCATGGAGCCAGACTCCGCTATCTCCGGCATGCCTGTCCTCCATGCGTGGAAGAGTAAGGAGGTCATAGTTATGAAGCGGGGAATGTCCAGCGGATATGGTATGATTCTTTCTCTGCCATGTCTGATGAATGAATCCATCTAACCTTTTTTTTTCACAGCGGATGTTCCAAACCCCATGTTCTTTATGCCCGGTACTCGGATGTTATTCGGCGATGCCAAGACCTCTTGCGATGGTAAGTGTCACTCGCATGAATATTTACAAAAGGAAATGGTGCTAATTCATTTCAAACAGCCATTAAAGCTGCTCTGGAGGCGCGGAAGTAGGCTTTGACTAGAACCCATAGTCCTTTTACGACTGCATGTTACGTTTGAAATTCTCCTTGTTTACTGCGAAATCTCGTGCCCTAGTGGCTGTTTTATTGTTCTATTCCACACTCGTGCTGGATTCATTGCTATTTTGTTATCGGTTAACTTCCCAGTAGGTCGAGTTATTTAAAGCACGTGCAGGTCCTTTCTTCATTAAAAAGAAAAGGCTCTTTCAATCCTGTAAGCGCTAAACTTGGCATTTGCATACATAGTGAAGATCTTCGTAGTGGAGTACCCGGGCACGAGTACAGTGGATGCTGAACCGTCCTGTCTCGGATGATCGGGGCAGTGGGTCAAGTGAACACGAAAATTTCCGCATTTCCCTCTATATTGTATGGAGTATGCATTATACAATATAACAAATCCCGAGCTTGAGGACAATATTCGCCCTTGTCGCTGTAGCTAGCAGGGAGTTCACCCCCATCAAGCCAGTGAGCTCGATTCCAGCTGGTCCTCCGGGTTTACGCTGGAACTCGTCGGGTACCCCTTGCTAAGGTTCCAGTACGCTGGCGAGACATGTAATTTCCCTTAAGAAACGCATGATATCGCTTGCATCTTACCGAAATGAAGAGAGTAGGAGATCATGTAGTCTCCATTTGTATGTTTACGGGGAGATTGATGACTACCTCTATACTGACCTCGGGAGAGTATATACATGTAAAAGGATACGTGGAGCATACGTGGGCTTTACGCTTTAGGATGTATGAATATGTAGACATGAATATCAGACTGCGTCATAATGGCTCGATGTGTAATTCAGAACTAATCGCATAACCATAACTAGAACAAAAGCCACCCAATAGTTCTCCCAAAATAAGCTACCATGCGCCAAATCTTGAAGTAGAAATTAGCCCCCTTAAACAAGTCAAGGACTGTCATACATTAGCTGGTCAGAACAGAGGTGAGAGGGGAAAGACGTGAAAGACTTGAAAAACGAATATCCAAAACAAATAAACGCCAAATACCAAACACCAGAATAAAAAACCAGAAACCCAAGACATCCAAGAGATCCCCATAAAAACATTACTAGGTCAATATATATGAAGTACCAGAAAGCAAAAAAGAAAAAAGCAAAGAACCTCTCTAAACCTTAGTATGCGACTTCTTCCCCAGTTTCAATCCCATAAAGCCCCTCCCAGGCAGAACGCTATTATGCCGTGTATGGCGACGCTGGCTGGACTTGCGCACAACATGGGAGTCAGCACTGGGAAGCGGGGTAGGCTGCGTAGCCACCGAGATCTGCGAAGAGGCACCATTAACGCCGATTTCGGAGCGCAGACTACTCAGCGAAGTGATGCTGGAGGCAGAGTGTTTTCTCGTCATGCGACGCATCATAAGTGGCGAGCGGCTTGTGATCATATTCGATACACTGTATGTTGAGCCGCTGCGCTTCGAGGAGATATATGGCGGTGATGATGAGATTGAGGCCGGGCTGCAGACTCTGGTGAGTTGGGAGGGCGCGTCGCTGTCCATTGTTTTGCCGTCGTCGGCTGAGAAGGGTGTTGAAGGGCGGGAGGTGTAGGTGGAGACGCTGTTGCTGCTCGTGCTGCGTATTGAGGGGGGTCGGCGGGTACGCAGGTTTAGTGGTGGTGGCATTGCTTTGTCTGGGCCTGAGGTTCGGGGTCGTCGGTACTCTTGTGTTGGGACTGTGCGTGGTGGCGCTGGGAAATAGAGGACTTGGGGGATTTCGGAGACTCGGTTGATGGTTGCACTGGGTGCGAACTGTGTATCTTCTTCTAGAGCTTGGGCTGGGGTTGGAGTTGGAGCTGTCTTGGGCACCTGCTTAATGCTGGCCCTTTTCTCAGATACTCGCGGTGATTTGGTTGCTGAGTCTGACGAGCGTGGCAGTGTAAGTCGGCGACTGTCAGCCCTGATAAGCACAGAGCGGGTGCGGCTACTTTCCCGGGAGTGGGAATGGCTGGGACGAGATTTTGAGGCCTTTGACCGTGACTCCAGAGCGTTGATCAAGACCACCGTAGGACGAGTTCGGGGCTCCATGAAGGTCACCTCCTTTGCAACCTGGATGTCTGCCTCCTCTACCGAAAAGACCGATGAGGGTGAAGTAGAGCGAGACCTTGAGGTGGCCGGCTGCGGTGGTTTTGGCCAGACGTATATCGAGGGCTGTAAAAAGGTGCTGGATGCCAGTTGTGGCGAAGAATCTGACGGTGGCAGTTCGAGAACCATCTGCTCCTCAGGATCAAACACGTAGGTATCTTCGTCAAAGGTGGCATTGCTATTTCTCTTGATGGTAGCAGAAGAGACGGGCCTGGCGCGTTTGACTGTCGGAGGAGCCAGAATATCCTCATCCCGGTCAGAATCAGGGTCTGTGTGAGAATTCTCGTCGGCACTGAGATCTGAATCAAAGATTTCGGTCTGCGAGCCCACGGGCGAGGAAAGTAGATCTTGGGCGCCTGTATCAGATTCAGACACAGCCTCCTCGTCTGACTCGTATCGATCTTGGAGGCTATGCCTACTCAAGCGATGTAGGCTCAGCGAGGAAGTAGGTTCGAACATGTTCTCGGCAGTTATATGGTTGTAATCGGTGGTAGAACAGAAGAAGAGAGAGTAGCTGTTCCAAAGTGTAGGCAGTTCCGAAGCAGAAACGGAAATGCGAAACCAAAAAGGACAAAGGAGACCAGGGTAAGGAGACCCAAGATGTGTCAAATATCCCACAGGTACAAAGCTGCAAAGGGGATTCAAAAATCCAGGGCGACAAAAGGGCTCTTTAAGGTGGAGAGTGGGACCAAGGAGCTATGGGGATGCATATATTAAGCCAATATAGATGGATGGAGTATGGAGGAGAGGAGAAAAGAGGCATCCAGGGGCCTTTTTCCCTGTACACGTGTAGAAAGGCAGGAAACGGAATTCCTTGATTATATTTTTGTTATACTTTTGTTATCTTTGTACTAAATTTGTACTAAATTTGTACAGCGCGTAAGAGAATTGTGATGTCTCACCCTTGCAGGGTAAAATAGGGCCAGTTTCAGCAGGGGGAAAAACGCGTTACACTGGATATCGTGGCAGAAAGGCTGAATCCAAATGAATAAATAAATTAAAAACGGAAATGTGAATAAATAGATTAAAAAGAATTAAAACATATCAGAATCTGATAGATCACCATGAGCTATTCAAGGTCCATGCGCCTAATACTCCGTTCTTCCTTGGATATTTATGCATATCAGGATATCAGCCTGAAATCAGGGCAACCTTGGAAAGAATTTTCGTATGTAAAGTACGGAGTCCCTAGTAAAAAAAAGAACGGGATGCCCATGAGACATCTGTGGAGGCATTCCCCATGTGGACCAACTCAAGCTGAGCAGTTTGGATTGGAACGAGAGGAGTCATGGCCAAGTGATTGAATCAAGGCGTTTAACAGCCAAGTTGGCCAAGTTAGCCCGCGATCAGTGGGGCCAGTATAACTCAAACACACTTATGAACTCCCTTAGCGTCAAACGGGTTGATTCGGCTCAAAATTCCCCTTAGATGCCAGGGGTACGAAGGTGCTAACCTTGGAGGGGTTTGCTTAGTGGTTGGTGGTTAATACTCCGTATATTAGGTATTCTTCAGGAACTCAGGGGTTCCAACATTGAAGGGCATACCCATGAACACTCTTGAAGGATCAGAACACACTTAACAGGGAAAAAATGAAAAACTCTCCTCCTTACATTTAACATATCTCGGCGATTTTCCAATCAATCTCACCTGTCATCCATATCTATCATCTATCCATAGTACTCCTCCGTACGATACTAGTGCACCGGCAAGGCAAGGACTTAATATCTCCAACTATTTCCACTCTTCTATGCATACACTTTCTGCACGTCAAACTCTTGACGTTTGCTTCTTAGGCCAATACTTCATACCTCCATAGTGGGGCCTCTAAGGATTCGGCAGAGCTCTATCCAAGACGTTTCAAATCCGACCAGGGGAAGTCCAGCCGATCTTCACTATTAACGTCGGCCACTGCTGCATGCCCACGCGTTTTTTCCCTTTCTGTTCTTTTCTCGAATTGGCGTCCATGCACCGGCACCAGAGCCCGACCCTGCATGTCCATCCAGTCTCCGAATAAACCACGCGCATGACATCCAAGCAAGGCGCTTGTAACTTTCTGAGGGCAAGCAGCAAATAACTCATATTCTCCTGCCTTTGACTTTATCTCTTGCCCTGGTCTATTGAATTCCGCCCAGCCCCATTATATCAATGGCTGGGC